>JAUFNR010000185.1:0-78766 GCA_031216915.1 Pictodentalium vernedei | reverse complement strand
GGTAACTTGTAGGGTTTCAAGACAAATTGACTATTCGTAGGTGTTTATGTGACATTAACCATCTACAAGCTGCCAAGCATCGTAATGTTGTTAACATGGGACTGTTTTCAGACACGCACAGCACCTAATGTATACATGAGAGATAAACATAATCTCCTTTGTTTGAAGTGGAATTCACAGAGGACCATTTTTGTAAGTAATAAAGGTATTCAAAAAGCCAAGCGTTAACCCCTGTTGGGGAGGTTAACAGGGATACCCATCAAAAGCTTAAAAATCGTTTTCCCTGGATTTCTACAAACATTTTGTGGGGTTTTCAAGAGAAAATGGCCGTTGATAGGTCTTGGTGTCATATGACCAGTTGCATGGGTCAATTATTCTGGTAGGCATTTGTTAACCCTTCATGGGCTTTTACCGGACGCAAAACTGATAGGGAAACATTGATATTGATATTAACCCATTCTACCATTAATGATGGGTTTTACCTAAACATTTTTTTATCAAAACCAAACCGAATCATTTGAGACTACTATACTCACCTTTCTCATAACATCAATGAAGGAACTTTTGTGAGACAGTTAAAAACAATTCATCAGACACTGTGGGGGTCAAGAAAAATCATGGAATCTAATTGGTGTTTAAGGTTTGTAAGTAGTAAGGGTATTTAAAAGAATGAAACTTAACCCATTTTGAACTGGATAAGGAGAGATGCCCCTTAAACGCTTAAAATTTACATTTTCGTGGATTTCGCTAACTGCTTGTTGGGGATTTTCAAGAACAATTTGACATTGGCAGGTCTTACAAATTGCATAGATAGAATATTCCGCTAGTCGTTTGTTAATCCCTCTACCGGCTGCTAAACGTCAAAATTTTAATAAAATCGGCTGTTTTCGGGCAGCAAAATGGGTATGCAATAGATAAACATGACCTCTTTTATCAGATTTAGAATTCCTGGGGGATAATGTATGATAGTATTAAGGGTATTCAAGGGAGCGCGGTGGCTCAGTGGTAGACTGTTGTACTTCTATGCTAGAGGTCCCGAGTTCGATCCCCGTCCGGGACGACTCACGTTGTGTCCTTGGGCAAGGCATTTTGGCCCGGTTGCCGACATGGGGGCACGATGTCCCTATGTACTAAGGCACACTGCACGTCGATGGTACACATGTCTTCAACCTCTGTAACCCTGCCTGAGCGGAGCCTGAATAGAGAATGTTGAGGAGCTGACAGTTGCTCGTCGATGCTTGGTGGTTCTCTCCGGGTACTCCGGCTTCCTCCACCTCTAAAACTGTCACGGTCACGATTAGCCATTGTGCAGAAGTATGTGACCTTAAACACCAATAAATAAATAAATAAATAAATAAATAAATAAATAAGGGTATTCAAAAAAACAAGCCTTAACCCTGTTTTGTCGGATTAAAGACAGACAGCTCATGCCGTGTACGCTGCCTACATTACTTGTAAAATCGACCCCCCCCCCCCCCCCCCCCCCCCCCCACTAAATCTCCTACGAGGTGCGGTTTCAGACCCGACCACCGGACGGTTCTGACCGCATCAAATAACACACCTTCGTTGTATTTAGCAGAAAGAAATTTCCCCAAGAAGCAAAGACAAAATTACGTCTGCGGAAAATAATGGCAAATATTTTTATTTAGCCTGTATTTTGTCCGTATAGAAAATTTCTCACCCACATATACCTAAAAATGATTCAATGATACAATTGGACATATTTCTCTCATAAAACGTGAAAAAAACACTTGATTTATTGCATTTTAGGATTGCGCATGTATATTCTTAGAAGATTCTCTGTCTGTTATTAAACTACGGCGTGTCTTTGATCTCGTTTGGGACGATCAGTGATTAGCACCTTTTCAACAAGAGCCATGGAAATTGAAAATAAAAAAGTAATCAAATTTGTTGTTTTGCCAACAGCACCCAATGGGTACGCCTCAAAGAAACGTGCTTTCTTTTATCGAGCGCACAATCTATACGCAAACATTTTTGTAAGTAGTAAGGGTATTCAAAAGTCGAAGTCTTAACCCATTTTGGACAGGCTAAAGAGAGAGACCCCTTAAAATCTTAAAATTCCCATTTTCTGTGGATTAATCTAAAAACATCCTGTAGGTTTTTCAAGAAAAATTGACTACTCGCAGGTCTTTGTGTGATATTTCAAGTTGCATGGACAAAATATTCCGGTGAGCGTTTATTAACCCTCTAGAGGCTGCCAAGCATCGTAATTTTGTTGAAATGGGATGTTTTCAGGCACGCACATCACCCAACGTGTACCTGAGAAATAAACATAATCTCCTTTGTTGGAAGTGGAATTCACCAAAGACCATTTTTGTAAGTAATAAGGGTATTCAAAAAATCAATCGTTAACCCATTTTGTGGTTGTTAATAGTGATACCCATCAAAGGCTTAAAAATTTATGTTTTCCCTGGATTTCTTTACAAACATCTGGTAGGGTTTTCAAGAGAAAATGGCCATTGATAGGTCATGGTGTCACATTACCAATTGATTGGATAAATTATTCCGGTAAGCATTTGTTAACCCTCCATGGGCTGCTAAATGTCAAAATTTTGAAAAAATAGTCTGTTTTTGAACAACAACAACATCAAATGGGAATACAACAGAGAAACGTAACTTCTTTTACCGGGCGCAAAACTGACAGTGAAACATTTTTGTAAGTAGTAAATGTATTCAAAAATCGAGGTCTTAACCCATTTTTAACTGGTTAAGGAGATATACCCCTTAAAAGCTTAAAATTCCAGTTTTCTGTGGATTTCTCAAAGAAAAAAATTCAAGAGCAATTAACCATTCGCAGGTCTTCGAGTGACATTACAAGTTGCATGAACAAAATGTTCCGGTAACCATTTGTTAACCCCCCAGAGGCTGCCAAGCATTGACATTTGGAGAAAATGGGCTGTTCTTGGGCAACCATAACACCAAATGTGTACCTACGAGATAAACATAACCTCCTTCATTGGAAGTGGAATTCACCGTCGATCATTTTTGTAAGTAATGAAGATATTCACAAAACCAAGCATTAACCCTTTAGAGCTGGTTAAAGAGAGACACCCCTCAAAAGGTTAAAAATTCATGTTATCTGAGGATTTCTTTAAAAACATCCCGTAGATTTTCAGGAAAAAATGGCCATTCTCATATCTTAGTGTAACATTACAAGTTGCATGTACAGAATATTCCTGTAAACATTTGTTAACCCTATGCAGGTTCTCAAACATCAAAATGTTGATAAAATAGGCTGTGTTTGCGTACCCACAGCACCTGAAGTTGGGAGGAGAGATCAAAATAAGTGGAAGTAGAATTCACTGAGAATTATTTTTGGAAGTAATAAGAGTATTCAAAAAACAACACTTAACCCGTTTTGGACTGGATAAACAATGATACACATCAAAAGCTTAAAATTCCTGTTCTCCCTGGATTTCTCTGAAAACATCTTGTAGATTTTAAAGAAAGAATGGCCATTCACAGTTCTTGGTGTGACATTACAAGTTGCATGAATAAATATTCCTGTTAGCACTTGTTAACCCTCTACAAAATGCCAGACATCAATACATAGATAAAATGGACCATTTTTAAACAGACACAGCACTCAGTGGGTATGTGTCAAACAAACATAACTCCTTTTGTCGGTCATTGAATTGTTGGACGACGATATTGACATTAACCCACTCCACTGTTAATGATGGTTTTTACCTAAACAATTTTTTATCAAACTGTGTCATTTGAGACTACTATCTTCACCTTTCTCATAACATCAATGAAGGAACTTCAGTGAGGCAGTTAAAAACAATTCTTCAGACACTGTGGGGGTCATGAAAAATCATGGAATCTCATCGGGAAAAGCCATGATTCTCCAGAATCATAAAGTCTAGTGTTTTATATGTCATTATTAAAAGTTTAACCGTTGGCAGATTCGAGACCATATGGGTACAGGGCTCGATTTAACTGGATTAGCATAGCACTTTTCTCTCCAATTTCTGAATTTTGCTATTCAAGATTTATTAGTTTCAAGTGCTTTTCGATCAACTGCTAATCAATTTTCCAGGGTGAATAGTAAATTGCTATTCAAAATTTTCAGATTAAATCAAGCCCTGTATGGGTATGGTCGGAATAATTTTAATTTTCATAAAATCACTGAATATTGATAAGCGTGCAGTGGTAGTTTGGAATAGAATATCTGAAAATGCTTTCGAAATTCGGATTCACAGTTCAATTCCAAGAATATTTTCTGTTATAAGGTTGCTGTAAAGTTCAACGCAATCCCTGTCTCAGATGCATAGTGGTAGATGCCATCGAAAAAAACTCATTTTTTCAGAATTTCGTTGGTTTAAGTGACAATTTACTCCATTCCTAATTCGTTGAGCGCTGAATGCTTTCTATGCCTGCATGCAGCAAGCATAGCATGACAACTTCTGTTTTATACGTCATTATCAAAGGTTTAACCCTTGGCATATTTAGGAGTTCCCATGTGGGAATAGTCGGAATAATTGTTATTTTCGTAAAATCAATCCCTGAATATATTGGTAACCTTGCAGTGCCCTTTCAGTGGTGCTGCATGATGCCGCAAATAGTTAAGGTTGAAAAGTTCATCAGACAGACAAATATAATACCTAGCTCAGCCGGTGACAGGTAAATAATGAATGGAAAAGTCGTTGAGTTGAAAATAAAGTAGGGACGAATCATGCCCTCGGTTTTCACCTGATCCACGGTATTTCCATGCGGCCTCGGCACTTAACAAAGATACTAAACTGTCGGGCAGGGACAGTATGAAACATTCTGAGAATTGCAAGTTGCTGCCTTGCATGATCGGGACATAATTGGAATATATCCGACATTGTATCTGTCGAATAAATTCCTGTTATGTCCAGATCACTTCACCCCAACTGTCAGCATGGGGACACCATGACGCCGTGTACTAAGGCATACTGCACGTCGATGGTGCGCCTGTCTTCAACCAATCTAACCCTGCCTGTGCTACAGCGCGGAGGCACTATGTTGGGGAGCTGGCAGCTGCTCGTCATTGCTCGGTGGTTCTCTCTGGGTACTCCGGCTTCCTCCACCCTTACAACTGTCACCGACATAATATGACCTTGGCTGTTAATGTGTCGTTAAAATCTAATAAATAAATAAATAAATCCAGTACCAGTTTTGCTCGTACAAATATTAGTACCGTCAGACAAAATTCATTTTCTGATTAATTTCGTACTTTTCTGTACTCATCTTCCCTGAGTAATACCTTTTCAATCTCAGATTTAACCCTCAAGCACAATGAGAGTGAGAATAAGTGTACCATTTGGAAATACCCAAATTATCCAATTTTAGTTACTCTCTACTATCATTTTAGAGTGGGTTAATTTGAGACATTTTGCTTTGCTATATGCAGAGATGTTCAGTCAATAAATCCGGCTTTAGTTATGATCTGGGACTTAATGAAACATGTGCTTTGGCCACTTAAAAATAGCACTGTCTGCAAAAAATGACTTTGAGTGAATGCTCACTTGTCCAAAAACAAAAAGGAAAGAGCTCTTTGAGCTTTCCATAACTGCTTTCAAAAATCAATGGGGAACAAATTTTGTGTTATATATGTTTTGGTGTTCCGTGTTATCCAACACCAGTTTGGCCGTACAAATATGAATACCGCCAGGAAAGAAAGCACATTTTCTCAGTGGTGGACTGTGTGACTTCTATGTCCCGAGTATGATCCCTATCTGGGACGACCCACGTAATGTCCTTGGGCAAGGCACTTTATCCCGGTTGCCAACATGGGGCACGATGATGCCATGTACTAAGGCGCACTGCATGTCAATGGTGCACATGTCTTCAACCGCTGGTACCCTGCTTCAGCGGAGCTTGAACATAATTAGAATGTTGAGCTGACAGTTGCTCGTCGATGCTCGGTGGTTCTCTCTGGGTCCTCCGACTTCCCCCACCCGTAAAACTGTCACGGTCACGATTAGCCATTGTGGATAAGTATGTGACCGTTAACACCAATAAATAAATACCGTCAGAGAAACCCTCTGTAAATCCTTCTGTCAATAAATAGCAGAGTAGTAATGTAATGCAAGAAATATTAACAAGCTGTTCAACATCCCTTTAATCAACTCATTTTGACTTGAACTGTACCCATTACTGTGTATACTAGCTCTCTAGATGGTTTAAACCATATCAAATAAACAACTAATTTGTGTGTGACAGTAACTCATATTTCATTGTATCTGAAACAGATATGTTGGAAAAATTGTGAAATCATGGAGTAGGAAGCTTACCCTCGTTTGTTGACAAATCCCACACATTCACAAACAGACAGAATGATAGCGAATAAATTAATTATTGATATTTAAGGTCACTTTCAGCATCTACAGCTATATCATGACCATAATATAGTCCAGGTATTCATTGCATTGCATAGGCGTACAGGGCTATTTTTCAGGGGGGGGGCCCTTTTAGCCCGAAAAAGTTGAATTTCAGGAGGAAATGCCAAATGCGGGTATGGGAGGGGGGTCGCCCATCCCCCCCCCCCCCATTCAGCCCCCCCCCCATTCAGTACCTGGAGAGAACCACCGAACAATGGCAAGCGACTCAGACTCCACAACATACTAACTCCACAAAAGCAGGATTAGCATTGGTTGAAGACAAGTGCACCTTCAAAGTACCCTTAGTACACATCGCCATCATGAACCCCCCCGCCCCGTAAGAAATTAAATTGGGATGAAGTGTATTGCTCAAGGACACAATGTGGTTGCCACAGGCGGGATTCGAACCGAGGACTTCTTGGATTGCAACAATCATCTCTACCTTCCTAGCCACCGTTCTCTCGTAATTTGCAGTAATAGAACTCTTTATATGCACTTGTGTGATTATAAATGAATAATATTAACGTGGATATGATTCTACTGAATCAACTTGTACAGTATAATGGTCAGTTTACTTGCAACTTCTAAGTGATGAGATCGGAAAACAACATCTTGTGTGGAAAACCAAAATGTTTTGTGGTAATTTCTGGCAACTAAATTGTTCGAAGTTTTCTGGCATATTGGCTGAAAAATCGGCTCCTTCCTGACTCAGGAGTGGGTTGGGGCACAGTCCTCCATGAAACCCTGGCCCGTATGCCCATAATTCATATGTACTTATTTTTTCCAAAGCAGAAAGGACATCGCTTGTTTTGCTTTCTATGAAAATATTCTGTAATTATTGAAGAGCAAATTTTGTGTTAAATGTTTTGGTGTCCTGCTGTATCTCAAATATCTGCTTTGGCTGCATAAAAACTAGTAGCATCACAAAAACTTGGATTTCCACTAAATTTTCTGTTTTCAAAACTGATCGATAGTTTTGTGTACAATATAGTTTGCCTTTTCACATTAAAAAGTTGGGAAAGCCCGTAATTTGTCCAACAAATTACAATTCTCAAGTTATTATTATTAAAATAAGCAGTTTAACTCAAAACTTTCTGTCCCATCTGAATGTGCGAATATTTAAAGCTGAACAGTTCATCAAGTAGACAGAAATGATGCCAAACTCGACCGGTGATAGTTAAATAGTGGATGGAAATGGCATTGCATTGGGAATAGAGTAGGGACGAATCGTCCCCGCGGTTTCCACGCGATCTACGTTGTTCCAACGCGGTCACGCCACTCGACAAAGATACTGTCCTGTCGAGCAGGGATAGTAGAACAACTTCTGAAGATTTCGTGTATCTGCCTTCACTGGTCTGGACGCAGTGGGCGTATGAGCGACACTGCTGTCTGTTCAATTTTAATGTCAAATTAACTAAATTACCGTCTTTTCGCCATTAACCCATGCGCGATTTCTGTCCACTTTTCATTTTTGGCAATTATCCAACTGTTATCCAAGAACAATTTTGCTGTTATATGTTTGATTCCAAGTTTTAATTGGCAGGCCTTGAATTGGAGTACCCTCAACTTGAACATATTCATTCAAATAGCAAGATTCAAGATTAGTCCATGTCTCTTTTCAGACACACAGTCTGTGATTGATGTTCACACATTAAGAGCATAATATTATACACTAAAATCACCACACAAATATTTCAAAATTAACCCATATTGAAAAAATGATAGGAATATATCATTTTATCTTCAAGATTTACTAACTTCAAGGGCAAATTTCTCATAATTGCGAGATTGTTGTAACAATTATTTTTGTATGCATAGATGCAACAATGCTTGCAAAAGAATGTTACTGTTTAGTTTATAATCTCACCTTTAACCCTCAAGCAAATGAGGGTAAGAGTACCATCCGAAAATGCCAAAATTAGCTAACTGTGGTTGCATCTTCCTGTCATTTTGGAAAGGGTTAATTCTAAACACTTTGTTTTGCTATAGGTAGAGTTGCCTAATGAACAAATCCTCTGCTGTAAGTTATGTTTTGGGGCTAAACACAACATAAGCGTTGGCCATGTAAAGAATAGAACTGTCTGAAAAAATTGATTTTCGTTGAATTTTGCAAACATCTGTACTCATTTCCTCTAATTGCAAGGCTGTTGTAGCAATTACTTTGGTATGGATAGATGCAACAATGATTGAAGAAGAAAGTTATTGTTTACTTTTTAATCTCAAGATTTAACCCCCAAGCAAAATGAGGGCGTGAATAAGAGAACCGTGAGAGAATGCCAAAATTAGCCAACTTGGGATGCTTTTTTTCTATCATTTTGGAAATGATTAATTTCAAACACTTTACTTTGCTATATGTTGTCTACATTTTCACATTGGAAAGTTGGGAAAGCCCGTAATTTGTCCAACAAATTACAATTCTCTAGTTGCATTTTAGGATTGCACATGTATATTTTTAGAAGATTCTCTGTCTGTTATTAATCTTCAGCGTCAATCTTTGAGCTCGTTTGGGACGATCAGTAATTAACACCTTTTCGACAAGAGCTATCGAAATTTAAAATAAAAAAAATAATCAAATTTCACTAAAATTTTTCTTGTTAAAATGTTGTTTCCGACAGGGCCAAGTACCATAGAAAATTTGGAATACTGGACAATTGGATACGGACACCTGCCCCATGAACAACTGCCTTCTATTAAAATTAATTAGCGGGGACGTCTGCTCCCCCCCCCCCCCCCCCCCCATCGCCCTGCTGTTTTTGTTTACCTAGGGCACCTGCCCCCTGCAGTTTTTTTTTACTTTTTACCTAGGACACGTTTCCCCCTGATGCTTTTTTTCACCAAGTACACCTGCCCCGTTTGTTTGCTAACGGGCCCCTCCCCCATTGACCTTTCTATCTTTCGAATCACCCAGGCCGACGGGGAGAGGGCATTGTTGCGAGCATAGCTGGCTAACTGCCCTAGGGAACAAGCCCCGAAAATATGGGTTGTCCTGCCCAGTGGCCCTGCGAAGCACCTCTATTTGTCGTTATGTTAGATGTTGAGAGAATAAAGTAAAAATAATTTTTTTGCAAGTCAAAATTCTGGCGGGGAATGATGGGAATGGGGGCTAGATTTGAGAAGTCTGAAGTGCAATTCATAGGATGGGGAGCAGAGCATAACTGAGAAGTATCGGTGGTCGATATACGATTTCCAGTGAATCCACTCCAACATGAAATCAAAAGTAAGTGTATATTTATTTATATGTATTTTATGGGTATGTGTCAAACAAACATAACTCCTTTTGTCGGTCATTAACTTATCGGACGACGATATTGATATTAACCCTCTCCACCGTTAATGATGGTTTTTACCTAAACAATTTGTTTTTATCAAGACTATTATACTCACCTTGCATGAACTCAAACATAAGTGTATATTTATTTATTATCAGGAATAACCGCCCGTAAGTTTCACTCTCACTGTGTCCCGTTTCATCGGTCAATTCCACGGTGTCCCACGCCAGCGGTCGATTTATCTCAACAAAATTACCAAGCTTACACTCCCTGCCTCTTTCTCCAACCAAACACACATTGAAAGGTACGCCTCACCTCGTATTCCACACTGCCCTGAATGATATTGTTTATTATTATTTATTTATTGGTGTTTAAGGTCATATACTTATGCACAATGGCTAATCATGACCATGACAGTTCTACGGGTGGAGGAAGCCGCAGTACCTGGAGAGAACAACCGAGCAACGACGAGCAGCTGCCAGCTTACCAACATCGTAACTCCGCACTGCAGCACAGGCAGGGTTAGATTGGTTGAAGACATTCGTACCATCGACGTGCAGTACGCCTTAGTACATGGCGGCATCGTGCCCACATACGGACAATCGGAGTTAAGTGCCTTGCCCAAGGACACAACATGGGAGTCCGAATTGATCGCTCAGACCGCCACCCATCCAATGATTAACCAGGTTCTACGTTGCTTAACTTCGATGATCTGACGAGAACGGGTTACCACAACGCCACCGCTCCCCATCACTGCATGATAAGAAAGCAGTAAATAACGTTAGCTACAATGGGATCAGTTACTTAAAATATCAAATAGTGTTGACAGTATAGCATTTCCCCGCCAGTGGGTCCAGGTATATACTAGTCTATAAAACGGCTATACACTGCCCCTCGTCCGTCCCAGAGTGGCGACGTGGCAGTATATAGCCATCTTACCGATGCTATGTTGTGCCTAAGGAACCTTACAATAAAAGGTGGGGGGCCCCAACATGGGAAGGGGGGAAGGTATATTTACTACTCTGTAAGGCGCTTATCGGATGCAGTGGTGCATGGCGCCAACATTTCCCCGGCATTGGGGCTAGATATATACTAGTTTGTAAGACGGCTATACTCTCCCTCCTCCATCCCAGGGTATATTTTATCTACACATATGTACAAACAACACTTCCTATTTACATATGTAATTATTGTTGTTTATAACGTCATGTTTCTCGTTCTTGTCAATAACTTCATGTTTCTCTTTGTATGTATGGATATCTCCATTGTAATAAATAAAACTAATCCTACTGGGAAAAAACAATTGGAGAGAAATGAAGTTCTGCTATTAATAGACAAGGTGATAGGTGAGCTGTACAATGTGTGAAAAGATGACATAATCATGTAAAACAACTGTGGTCTAATAGGAGATAATTGATACTGGGACTACACATGACATGCTTAAGAATTTAAAGTTCACATTTTCTGTGGATATCTTCAAATGGTTCTTACAGATTTTCAAGAACAAATAAACCCTGGAGAAGAATTATTCTCGCAAGCCTTCATTAACCCCCCACAGACCGTCAAATATCGAAATTTTAGATAAATTTGAGATGCAATGGGCTATTTGCATTAGACGCTGATTCTCAGCCGCTGATATTGATATTAACCCTCTCCATAAACAATGATGATTTAACCAAAACGTTCTTTTATCACATTGGGTCATTTGAGACTATTATACCCACTTTTCTCAAGACATCAATAAAAATACTTTAATGATACAATTAAAAACAATTCTTCAGACACTCCAGGGTCATAAAAAATCATAGAATCTTGTCGGGAAAAGCCATGATTCTCCAGAATCATAAAGTCTAGTTTCAAATTGCCATTCGTAATTCGACCATCACATACAGGAATAAATATTAATATATGTGTACTCTTTCTGTTGAAGCTCTACCATTTCCACAAGAGATTGACCAAAGTATAAAATGAAAAAAAAAATGGAGATTATTCTGTTGATTAGAGTCCATATATAGCGATATACAAGGGGCCTACAACAACAGGTTGCCAAGTAAATTCATATCATTTCATAAGCAGCTGATTTTTGAGGCCAGTATGCAAGGCACATTTTTAAGACCTACATGCAATGCACTCACAGACTGCAGTTTGTATTAAGACTCAAAATATGCCCCCTGTGAGGCGGTGTCCTGGAATTTTTAAAGTTACTACCAAAATTGTGCAGAGTTTTCTTTGACTCTGTACTCTCATGAAAAAACGGATATAACCAGAGAGAAAATTTTGCTTTGTGTTTGGTATTGTTGAATTAATATCTCACAATATGGTGACATATAGGGATGAGTTAGTTAGCTAACTCATTACTCAAGATTGTAAGCATACCGGTACTGAACGGTTGGTTGGCAGTCACTGAGTTCATTTAAAGATTAGTGTGTTCATTGCTCAAAATGACTGCATATCTGAGATGATTAATTGATTGGTTAAAAACTGATTTTATTTAGCTTTCTCCATACATGTACATTCATGTAATTGATACAATGCCTAAATGAGGCCTACTTTCAGACTACAATACCACAAGAAATTGTCATTGTGTGCTGTCTTAAAACCTCAAATCATGTATATGGATATTTAGCTATAGCCATTTAAACTGCTTAGAAATATTCTCAGAATGCCCCAAATCTACTGAGTCAACATTTGGAAAAATTACCGCTCCCGGGGAGGGAGTGGGGGTGGGACATGAGTAGTATGTCAGGGGCTTTTGAGGGAAAGGTTGGATGACCCCGGTGGATGACCCCACAGGGGACCGTGGAAGGGAGAGCCAGAGGGGAAGTGAAATAGTATGTCAGGGGCTTTTGAGGGAAGGTTGGGTGACCCTGGTGGATGATCCCGCAGGAGACCGTGGAAGGGAGAGCTAGAGGGGAAGTGAAGTAGTATGTCAGGGGCTTTTGAGGCCTCAGTTGGATGACCACGGTGGATGACCCCACAGGGGACCGTGGAAGGGAGAGCCAGAGGGGAAGTGAAGCAGTATGTCAGGGGCTTTTGAGGGAAAGGTTGGATGACCCCGGTGGATGACCCCGCAGGGGACCGTGGAAGGGAGAGCCAGAGGGGAAGTGAAGTAGTATGTCAGGGGCTTTTGAGGGAAAGGTTGAATGACCCCGGTGGATGACCCCGCAGGGGAGCGTGGAAGGGAGAGCTAGAGGGGAAGTGAAGTAGTATGTCAGGGGCTTTTGAGGGAAAGGTTGGATGACCCCGGTGGATGACCCCGCAGGGGACCGTGGAAGGGAGAACCAGAGGGGAAGTGAAGTAGTATGTCAGGGGCTTTTGAGGGAATATTTGGGGGACCCCGGTGCAGGGGACCGTTGAAGGCAGTCAATAAGCTATCGAGCAGTTACTGATAAGTCATTGCTCGAATGACTCGAATCCCATCGAGCAAATGAGCTTTAGAGTAATTGCTCGATCGCGTGACTCGAAATATTGCTCGAACGACTCGAATCCCATCGAGCAAATGAGCTATCGAGTAATTGCTCGTTCGAGTGACTCCTCAAACGACTCTTAGACTCATTTCAGAAAAAGGGATTCCATAGCCACAGGCGTTTTCGAAAAAGGGATTCCACAAATGGGATTCCACAAAAGGGATTCCATAAGTGGGATTCCGTCTTACCTCGAGTGACTCGCATATATTGCTCGAACTACTCGAATCCCACTGAGCAAATGAGCCAACGAGCAATTGCTCGTTCGAGTGACTCCTCGAACGACTCTTAGACTCATTTCAGAAAAAGGGATTCCATAGCCACAGGCGTTTTCGAGAAAGGGATTCCACAAATGGGATTCCACAAAAGGAATTCCATAAGTGGGATTCCGTCTTACCTCGAGTGACTCGCATAAATTGCTCGAATGAGTCGAATCCCATTGAGCAAATGAGACAATGAGCAATTGCTAGTACGAGTGACTCCTCGAACGACTCTTAGACTCATTTCAGAAAAAGGGATTCCATAGCCACAGGCGTTTTCGAGAAAGGGATTCCACAAATGGAATTCCACAAAAGGGGTTCTATAAGTGGGATTCCGTCTTACCTCGAGTGACTCGTATATATTGCTCGAACGACTCGAATCCCATCAAGCAAATGAGCCAACGAGCAATTACTCATACGAGTGACTCCTCGAACGAGTCTTAGACTCGTTTCAGAAAAAAGAGATTCCATATAGCCACAGGCGTTTTCGAAAAAGGGATTCCACAAATGGGATTCCACAAAAGGGATTCCATAAGTGGGATTCCGTCTTACCTCGAGTAACTCGCATATATTGCTCGAACGACTCGAATCCTATCGAGCAAATGGGCCAACGAGCAATTGCTCGTATGAGTGACTCCTCGAACGACTCTTAGACTCATCTCAGAAAAAAGGGATTCCATAGCCACAGGCGTTTTCAAAAAAGGGATTCCACAAATGGGATTCCACAAAAGGGATTCCATAAGTGGGATTCTGTCTTGCCTCGAGTGACTCGCATATATTGCTCGAACGACTCGAATACCATCGAGCAAATGAGCCAACGAGCAATTGCTCGTTCGAGTGACTCCTCGAACGACTCTTAGTCTCATTTCAGAAAAAAGGGACTCCATAGCCACAGCCGTTTTCGAAAAAGGGATTCCACAAATGGGATTCCCCAAAAGGGATTCCATAAGTGGGATTCCGTCTTACCTCGAGTGACTCGCATATATTGCTCGAACGACTCGAATCCCATCGCGCAAATGAGCTAACAAGCAATTGCTCGTTCGAGTGACTCCTCGAATGACTCTTAGACTCATTTCAGAAAAAAGGGATTCCAAAAAGGGATTCTTAAAAAGGGATTCCGTAAGTAGGGCTTTTTAGTCGTATGAGGCTATGAAGGCTATGTGAAAGGTATGGCGGTCCTATTGCACTACGTGCTGCAAAATATTCTTGAAGAATCCATATCACATATAGTCGGGTTTGTTTGGGTTTTTTTTGGTGATTTGAGGACTGGTGGGAAGTAGTGGGGTCTGGTGTGGACTATTTGGGTCTGGTGGGGACTAGAGGCTAATTGTCTCCACATCTCCTACTACTTCACTTTCCCCACCGGCTCTCCCTTCCACGGTCCCCTGCGGGGTCATCCACCGGGGTCATCCAACCTTTCCCTCAAAAGCCCCTGACATACTACTGACATGCCTTCAAGTATCCATCCCTAGTTTGAATTTTCATATTTCTACTCCCCTCCCCCATTGAAAACCCCCCTAACTGCGTCCCTGTATGTTGTACATAAAAATTGAAAATATGAAACGCGATTATTTAAAGTACAAGAAAAATGCTATGGTTGGCATTCGATGAGCGTGGACAGTCGGACATCGGAACACTTATTTTATCACAACACGGCACTTATGTTGAAGAGCAATTCAGGATGTTTCTTTTGGACTCACCCAATAGAGTTTTAATTCCCGGCAATGCCCAATGACAAGTAGGCGCCGAACATCTATACCACATGTTTTACATTTGTATCAACCAATTATCTCATTAGGTGTCCACTCCATCCGAACTGGTCCACTAAGTCATGAGTTACTGAAACCGCAAAGACATTTTTATTGAAACCTGGTCGTAGGGTCCTCAAAATTAGAAATCAATAATATGTTCTATTTTCTAGAACTGTTTCAATGATAATTAACCTAACCCAGTTCCGTAAAAAACAGGTACTATTCGACTTATATATAAAATGTTTAAATCATAAAAGCGTCATTATCGGTTTCGTTGCAGGTGTATTTTGAAGTATGACGGTAACACTATTTCAGTATCGAACGAAGGTGTAGACTACGCTGAATTTTCTAATCAATTCACAGGTGAGTAGCACCTCCTACGAAAGTATATTGTTTTCAATACTCAACCTTACATGTTTTACCTACACATTTGGTCGGACTTGTTGAAGGAGAATGCAGTAATACAGCGTATGGTGGAGGACACCATTGAAATTTTGTTACCTTTTCCTCATCCCTTCCTTGTATCACCTCAGAGGAGCGAACTCCAATTGTGGTGCATAAAATATGTCTCAGACAAGGTTAAAATTCTGAATTACGCGGGAAAATACTGTTATTGGATTCGCAATTTGTGACAGATTAAAATTTAACTATCATACTGTGGAGTCTCTACCAGCGATCGTGATTGTTGCTCCGTATCATGTGACACGTTTCATATTTTGCACAACTATGTTTGATGAAACAGCAGAAGTGCATCATGCTGAATTGCATGTCACGTTTATGGTGCGCATCTACGGCAACGTAGAAGCGTCAGGCGTTGTTGTGATAGTACTCTGTTTGAACAAAATAGTAATCCGTTTAAACAGATTAGTAATCCATTTAAACAGATATTATAATAATCCATTTAAACAGATACTTAATCCGTTTAAAGAGATAAGTAATCCGTTTAAACAGATTAGCAATCCGTTTAAACAGACTAGTAATCCGTTTAAACAGATTAGTAATCCGTTTAAACAGATTAACTTCACGGAATTGATTGGTTGATTGTCATGTGATCTTTTATGACAATATAGCAGGGGATCACTGGTGATCAATTCCCCCAGATGTGAATATTGCGGTTATGAGTGGAGGCCTCATAGCCACGAGGGCTGTGAGCTGAGACCTCATTGAGGCCTCTCCTGAAGGGCATCCTATACTCAGTCGCACCCCTCCCTGGCCCTAAACTTCCCCCACTCTAATGGTTGGTGATCAGTGATCCGTAATAGCGGGACACCCAGTGATTACGTGAGCATTATAACTTACATGAAGCGAAGAGTCGTTCAGGGAGTCACTCGCTGGAGTCACAACTCGATTACTCACCAGCTCGATGGCATCGAATCGTTCGAAGAGTCCCTTCTCGAGCAGCTCCCTGTTTACTCATTTGTAAGAGTCGTTCGTGTAGTCAATCCCCAGGGTATTGCTCTGCAACTTTTAATGCTAACCAAGCGATCACAGGGTGTCCCACAATCACGGATCAGAGATGACCAATCGCCAGGACTGTGAGTGAAGACCTCACTGAGGCATTTTCTATCGGCATTTATACGCCTATGATATTCTGCGATGCCCGCAATCCCATATTCTACCCCAGGACCCTTCTCAAACGGCCTGAGAAAGGTGAATGACTCTTCGAACACTCTTTTACCCATCTGGGTTATAATATCACTAAGCGATCACCGGGTGTCCTGCGATCATGGATCACTGATCACCGATCGCAAAGTACCTAACGATCAGTGATTCTCATTGACCCCCACTGATCATCAGTGGCTGACCTGTTGAGCGACGCTTCGAGTTTGGGGAGGCAACAGCATCTAGAAGAAAAAGATTGACCCTGTTGCTCTTGGCCAGGATGCTGTCGAAGAGTTAGTGGGTCACTAGCGCAAGTAGGGATACTAAAGCCTCTGGGATAAGATTGTCGGGTCACTGATTGGGTGAGGAAGTTGGGTATAGTGGGGAAGATTAGGGCCAGAGAGAGGTTCTGGAAGACGGGTAGTAAAGACGATGGGGCTCTTAAAATGGATGGTGGGAGAGGGAAAACAAGGGCTTCTGAGGTAGGATTGCCACCATAAAAGGACCCCATAAGTGAAAAAAGAGGCCCATCAGAACGGAAAGTCCTGAAGTCGCCCGGTCACTAGCGCATGTAGGGGACGCTAGGGCTTCCGGGAAAAGTGTCCGGGTCACTGATGGATTGAAAGGCTGGCTGGAGTTGGGAGGAATGGGGCTGTGAAAGGCTTCTGGAAGAAGAGGAAAGGCGACAGTGTCGCTCTTGATCGGGCTGCTGAGACAAGGTCCTCGGGTCAAATACCGGACATCGGGTAAAGCCTGAAATGTAGGATGAGAGGGAGAACGCAAGGGCTTCTAAGATGGGGATGCCGGCATCGCAGAATATCACATGAGTATAAAGGCCCATCAAAAAATAGGCCTCCATGAGGACTCCACTCACAGCCCTGGCGATTGGGCATCACTGATCTGTGATTGTGGGGCATCCGTGATTAGTAATCCGTTTAAACAGCTTAGTAATCGTTTTAGGCGGATTAGTAATCCATTTAAACAGGTTATCTACACGGATTTGATTGGTTGATTGTCACGTGGTATATTATGCGATATAGTGTGTGACGTAGTGAGGTCTCACCGCACAGTCCACATGGCTTTGAGGGCTATGGGCTATGAGATGAGGCCTCAGCGCAAAGCCCTCATGTCGTCATAAGACGGATCACTAATAATTGAATAAGGCGATCACTTTCGATCAATTCCCCCAGATGCGGACATTGCGGCTATGAGTTGAGGCCTCATAGCCACGAGGGCTGCGAGTTGAGACCTAATTGAGGCCTCTCCTGATGGGTCTTCTATACTTAGTCGCACTTCCCCTTCTTAGAGAATCCCTCTCCGCCCCTAATCTTCCCCCACTTTACCCAATCAGTGAACTGTAATTTCGGGACACACCATTATTACTTGGTTAGCATTATAACTCAGATGAATCGAAGAGTCGTTCAGGGAGTCACTCGCGTAGGTCACTTGTAGATTAATCATCGGCTCGATGATATCGAGTCGGTCGGAGTTCCTTCTCGAGCAGCTGCCCGCTGACTCCCCGGGGAATTGCTCTACAACATTTAATAACTAAGCGATCAGAGGGTGTCCTACAATCACGGATCAGTGTGACCAATCGGCAGGGCTGTGAGTGGAGACCTCATTGAGGCTTCTTTTGATGGGCCTTTATACTCATATGAGGCTCTGCGATGCCGGCAACCCCATCTTAGAAGCCCTTGCGTTTCTTCTCCCACTCTCCATTCCAAGGGAGACCCGATGAGCCTCCAGTATTCCGATTAAGAGCGACACAGTCGCCCTTTCTCTTCTTCCAGAAGCCCTTCACAGCCCTATTCATCCCAACTCCAGCCAGCCCCCTCACTCCATCAGTGACCAGGCGACCTTACCCCGGAAGCCTTAGTCTCCCCTACATGCGCTAGTGACCGGACGGCTTTAGGCCTCTCCCTTCTGATGCGTCTCTTATACACATATGATGTCCTTTGATGGCGGCAGCCCTATCTCAGAAGCCCTTGCTTTCCCTCTCCCGCCATCCATTCTAAGTAGGATCGAATGGCCTAACCTCCCGTATTTGACCCTGAGACCTTCCCCAACGACCTTATTATGAGCCACACAGTCGTCACTACCCTTCTTCTAGAACCTCTCTACAGCCTCAATCGTCCTCACTCTACCCAACTTCCCCAGTCAATCAATCGGTGACCCGACGATCTTATCCCAGAAGCCTTAGCATCCCCTACTGGCGCTAGTGACCCACCAACCCTTCCTGATCAAGAGCGACAGAGTCAACCTTCTTCTAAAAGCTCTCTTGCCTCCCCAAGCTCGAATAGTCGCTCGATAGGTCAGCCACTGGTGATCAGTGAGGGTTATTGAGAATCACTGATCGTTAGGCACTTGGTGATCGGTGATCCGTGATCGCAGGACACCCGGTGATCGTTTAGTGATATTATAATCCAGATGAGTCAAAGAGTCGTTCGAAGGGTCACTCCCCTTGATCAGACCGTTTGGGAAGAGTCCGTGGTGTCAAATATGGGGTTACAGGCATCGCAGAACCTCATATGAGTATAAAGACCGATCAAAAAAGGCCTCGATGCGGTCTCCCTCACAGTCATGGCGATTGGTCATCACGTGATTGTGGGACATCCTGTGATCGCTTAGGTATAATTAAAGGTTGTAGAGCAATCCCTCGAGGAGAGACTCCTTGAACAACTCTTACAGATGAGCAGCAGTGAGCTGCTCGAGAAGGGATTCTTCGAACGACTCGATGCCATCGAGGAGAGTAGTAGATGGGAATGGGGGATCTCATATGTGACGTCATAGTCACGTGACCTAGTGACGTCATGTTTGGTTGCCATGGCAGTCCGCGTGAACGGCCATCTTGTGACGTCATCCCCATAATGATGTATGGTCCAAGTGCGCCGCGCGTGTTGTTAGAGTGATACGTGTTTTTGTCGTCCATTTTGTAAATTGGTGGCCGCCATCTTGGATTCTATGGTTGCACGTGGTCGCTATGTTACCCAAAATCTTCTTATAGGACAGGAGTGTGTTCGGAGGGTGTGTTCGATTGAATGAGAGGAATTTCCTGATTCGTAGAATTACCTAAATAAACTCGACAATCCCTCCAAATCACTAAAATTCACCCCAAAACAACCAAAACGAACTTGGCGAAGCCCCAGATTGGGCTTGTTTCCCAACAGGTGTGTTCCTTTGTACCAGAGTAGTTTTCTGGTTCGGATTTTCCCCAAATCATCAAATAGAATCACCTAAATAAACCCGACAATTCCTCCAAATTACCAAAAATGCGCCCTAAACTACCGAAACGGACTTTATTTGATATGAAGTCCCTCATTTTGGGCTTATAATAGTAGCACGTAGTGCTACATGACCATTCCTTTGTATAACAATAATTATACTTCGTAGAATTACCCAAATAGACCCCAACAGTTGTTTTATTTGGCGCAGATTTCAAACTAAATCATCGGCTTCTACCTTTGTATCTGCAAGCTATGTTATAACGTCCCCCATCTCTTTATAAAGTATTCCGACGACCCTAGACATGGTCGTAGAGCAATTAGTTTTTTTGGTGTCCGTACATCCCTTTATACCTTTTTCAGCTCTAGGACTGGGGCGATGGGCGACGAAGAGTAAAGATGTCTGTGTCAACAACGGTGCTCAGATTCAAAGATGACTTACTACAGATCTTCAAGAATGATGCTGGATTAAAGCTGACTTTCCAAGAACTGACCCAGTTGAATTGTGTGGTAGATGGAGCCAAGAGATGAAATCTAGACCAGCAAATATGTGCTGGTGGAAAGAAACAAAGATGTGAGGATACTGGCCGATTATTAACTACAAACAAGAGAACGAAGGCAACTCCGAACGAAACTCTTTTCACTCAAACTACGAAGAAGAATGAAGATTCAAGGATGGGCCAACTTTCAGACCAAAATATGAAGCAGCCCCCATACAAGAGAACGATGCCAGCTCCTGTCAAGAAGGAAGTTTCAACTACGAATCAGTCTGAAGATTCAAGGATGGATCAAAACAAGATCAAACCAAAGAAGACTGAAGGTCAAAACAAGAATGAAGTTGCGAATCAGTTTGAAGGCAAGACCATGATGTCAGCTCAAATTAAGAACAAAGTTACCACTACGAAGAAGCCTGAAGACAAGAAAGATGCAAGACAAGAAATCAAAACAACCAACAAGGTCAAGTTACCAGTGTTCAGTCAGCTAGCACACAAGGATATAGGCAGAGTCAAACGATGGGAAGAAGCTCCAACCAACACGAAGATGAGATGGTTATCCTATGAGAGAAGTCAGAAGAAGAAAGATATAGAAAGAGATGCCTGGACCATTTAACTTTATAAACTGCATACTCGAATAAAAATGAATGAAATGTTATATATTGGTTATCTTTTTATCAACTATCCCAACAAAAGTATCCGGATGTGGCGTGAATTACTCGGGTGTAAAAACCCGTTTGACAAAAATCCTCTAAACAGTATCCTCCATTAACTATCCTCCAATAGTACATCACCATATTATAGGTATCCTCCTATACCCGTATGCGCATATGTGATGTACTCACATTGTGCATAAGTATACAAGAACATATCGGCACATCCAGCATGTGCCTATGTGCTACATGTAATGTGTTCACTAGAATACAAACACGTCTAGAGTGGTCGGAATACTTCATAAAGAGATGGGGGAAGAGGTTATAACATAGCTTGAAGATAGTTAGGTAGAAGCCGATGATTTAGTCGGAAATCCGCGCCAAATAAAACAATTGTCGGGCTGTTTGCGGTAATTCTACGACGTAAACGAGGATTCTGAAGGAATCTGAACCAGTATACTACTCCTATGTAAAGGAATGGTCCTGTTACTCGGGCTTCGCCAAGTCCATTTGGGTAGTTTTCAGTGATTTGGGGACATTGAAGGGTTTATTTGGGTAATTAGATTTAATCTTGTACGGAGGAACATACCTCTGTCCCATAAGAAGGTTTGGGGTCACATTGCAATCACGTGCTATCACAGAAATCAAGATGGCGGCCTCCAGTATACAAAATAGCCGACGGAAGATCATTTCACCCTTACAACACGCGCTGCGGATGCACACTAAAACCACGTATCACCATGGAGATGACGTCAAAAGATGGCTGCTCACGCGGGCTACCATGACAACCAAACATGACGTCACTTGGTCACGTCACCATGAGATCCCAAAATGTAGGTTGTTCTAAACATCTCCTACTACTGAGGAGTGACCCCTGCGAGTGACTCCCTAAACGACTTTTGATTCATCTGAATTTTAATATTCATCAAGTGATCTCGACGAGTCCCGCAATTACGGATCACTGATCACAGATCACTGGGTAGAGTGGAGGACGATTAGGGCCGGAGAGGGGTTCTGGAAGAAAGGAAAGTGCGACTGAGTATAGGAGGCCCATTAGGAGAGGCCTCAATGAGGTCTCAGCTCTCGTGGCCTAGAAGGCTCAACCCATAGCCGTAATGTCCACATCTGGGGTAATTGATCAGTAGCGATCGCCTCAGTCAATTATCGTGGCATCATTAGTGATCAATTTTCCTATATGATGACATAAGGGTTATGTGCTGAGGCCTCATCTCATAGCCCATAGCCATCAAAGTCATGTGAACTGTGCAGTGAGACCTCACAAAGTCAAATACTATATCATCATAACAGCCCACGTGATAATCAACCAATCAAATCCGTGCATCTAATCAGTTTAAACGGATTACTAATCCATTTAAACAGATTAGTAGTCGGTTTAAACGGATTAAGTATCTATTTAAACGGATTACTAATCTGTTTAGACGGATTACTAATCTGCTTAAACAGATTATTAATCTGTTCAAACGGATTACTAATCTGTTTAAACGGATTACTAATCTGTTTAAACGGATTACTAATCTGTTTAAATGGATTACTAATCTGTTTAAATGGATTAAGTAATCGGTTTAAACGGATTACTAATCTGTTTAAACGGATTACTAATCTGTTTAAATAGATTACTATCACAACAACACGTGGCGCTTCTACGTTGCCGTACACATCCCTCAACCAATGCGGTATAGTTGTCCTAATCGTGTTTGGCTGGCCGTGTAACGTGAAAACCTATGATTGTCTCCACCACAAACGTCAGTTGATGATTTCATTTTATGGCAAGAAATAAAATAAATAGTATATTTGTTTTATCATCAAGAGCTTACATAAATGCAGCAGAAACTTTCATTTATAAGAGCAAACAAATTTTTCGTGCCACGTTTTTAGCTAATCGGAGATGTTTTTATGACAAGTCCCAATAATTGGCTAAAATGGCAACCCCCGACAGCGTGGACACAGGCAGTGAGTAAATTCTGGTTGTAACGTCGCATGCTCATGTACGCTTGTGAATAAACAATGTTGTATTCGCTACTTTACAATCTTGGCACACAGTCTTGTCACTTGTTTCTTGTCCAGGCCTTTAAATTCTTCCCAACTAACGACGGTAATCGCTGTGCCCAAATAAGATAATTGCGCCCAAATTATGCGGAATTTGAAACTTTTTCCAAAGTTTTGCAGTCTTTTGGCAATATATAGTTTGACCCGATTTCCCTGATGCTTGCAATATAGCTTAGAGCTTACCTTCGAACCAAACAATGCAACAGAAAAATAATTTTTAAAAAACCCACAGAGTTCGCCATAGAAAAGCAATCGGCGTCTACAGTGTCGTATACGACACTGTCGACGGCGATTGCTTTTCTGTGGCGAATTCTGTACATGTATGATCATGTACTTAATACTTGAGATCTGTTATATTCATGTTTGTGTCATTTCTCGGTGAACTCCATGTGTAATTTACATTCAAGTAGGACTTTGGCTCGACACTGAGAAACTAAGAATCCTTCTCGAGTTGGTCGAGTAAACTTACATCAGAGGGTGGTGGGAACAAGTGTTAGTGGTGAAGACCTATAACAAGGGGTTGTCACTTTAAGACAGACGGGGGACCTAAAACCTCAAACAGACGCTAAGAAGAAGACAAGACAGGTGCTTTTCCTCCAACCATGCAGGCCACATCCATATTTGCCGTTGTGCCCAAATTAGACTAATCTAAAGGTCTGTTCTTGTCAATAATAACTAAAATATGTTGTAGGTCTAAATATTAAATTTGAATTGCCGAGAAAAATATGCACATTAGTAGGTAATAAAGGCCGATACGGGACCAAATGTACAAGATTTCGTACACGTACACGTACATCGATGTACACCTCCATAGGATTTAGTGTTAAAATCGTGTACAGGTACACGATTTTGTCGTTTTTTTTGGTGGTCCCGAATCGGCTTTGCCGATTCTACACCACTGGATTCTATATACAGAGTGAAAAAATGTATGAAATTTTAAGGAAAAAATAGGTGTATCGTCTGGTCCAGAATCGGCAAATGGGTTTCCCCATAGGATTCAGTGTTAAAAATCGCAAGCAAAAACGTGTTGCCGTTTCTGGACTAGCATCGAAAAGTGGTCTGCCGATTCTGGACCATTCCTGTCTGTACACGATTTTAACACTGAATCCCTATGGAGGCATACACGGAAATCCATTTGTGGATTTTACATCAGAAATCGACTTGTGTATGGTACAGGGAAAAGAGGTGGTCCCGAACCGGCAAACCCACTGCCACGTTTCCCGAGGAAATAAAAAAAGTGATTGATATATATATAGGAGAGAAAAAAAATATATAAATAAATAGTTATTTAAAAATAAATATATCAAATCGAATAGATAATAAAAAATACGTAAATCATGAGCGCTTCTCAGACTATTAGAGTAAGGTTTCTTTTAAAAATGCTGATGAGAGCCTACGCATTCTGCGTGAACGAACAAGTAGGTCGCCTCTTGTTAGAACGATGCGTCGGATGTCGGGATCACCTAGACTTCGATCACGAGAATCATTCGTGTCTATCGATGGAAAGGGAAGATATGGTCGTCGAGTATTTTGAACCGGCGTTCGAACGTGTTCAAATCAACGAAGTGATCACGTTTTGGAAGAGATTACTCTTCTGTAAGGATCGAAGCAAGCCCACAGTTTCGGAAGAACTGAAATTGGCGTGTAAAAGTCTGACTTTAGAAGACAAGGGATGCGTCATGAAATTATTGTTCAATGAAGCATATGTCTAAGTTTTCTCGTTGATATAAAATAAGGGAGAATAGAAAATAAAAATAAATACACACATAAATTTTTTATCTAATATTAGAAAGAAAGAAAAAAAACACAAAAATGAGAACCAGAAATAAATTGTATCCGACGTTAGATGATGACGAGGATGAGAAGCCGAACGGCGTTTTGCTGACAGCACCATCGCTAGAAGAAAAAGAAAGAGGAGAGATGTATCACATCGATCAAATCAGTAGAATCCAAGCATATCTAACTCGAGAGAGAGATTCTCGCCATTCTCTCAAGAAGAAATATTCGCGTTTCGTGAAATTTGTCAACGCGATCGACAGGACACTCATCAAGATTTCCATGGGTTTACATGTGGCCGGCATCGGATTGTTGTCGACCGCGGTCAGCATTCCGATCGTGTTGACTGTAGAAGGAGTGGCTCTCACCGCCGGATTGTTTAGCACGCTCGGAAACTTTTTGAGTAGGAAATTATATCTGAAGGCGAGGAAACACGACAAGATTCGCATCTTGGCCGACTCCAAGATCGACACGATATCCGAAATGATCTCGATGGCGTTGAAAGTAGGTAGGATATCGGATGGAGAATACTTCGCGATATTGAGTGAGAAAACGAAATACGATGCCATGAAAGAAGCTGTGAGAATCAAGACTCGTCAGATCATCAAAGAAGAGATGAAGGATTCTCTTGTGGAAAAGGGGAGGAATGAGGCTAGGGAGGAATTCAGTAAGATGATAGAACTCAAGAGCAGCGATTGAAAAAAAAACTATAATAATAAGAACAGAATTTAAAAAAAAAATATTAAATTTATATATAAAATAAAAACGAAATTAATTTAAATAACTCTTAAAAATGTATTGCGTAAGGTGTAAGAGAGTTACCGCAACAAGTAATTCTCGAGAAGTACGAACTAAAAACGACAGACAGATGCTTCGCGGAATTTGCGACGTGTGTGGTTCTATCACGACTCGATTCGCCCAAAAAAAAAGAACGCGAGCAAAGGTAAAGGCATTGTGAATAAAATGAGCAATAATCTACCTTTCGAAATGCATCTGCCTGGACACAGTTTCACGGGACCCGGAACGAAATTGAACAAGAGACTCAACGCCGATCTGACTCCTAAATCTTGAAGCAAACCTGTGAATAGGGTGGACGCGGCCGCGTATGATCACGATCTGTGCTACGCCGGACATCCCGACACCAAGACTCGCAACAACGTCTGCGATAAAAACATGTTGGGGAAATTGAGAGGCATATCGAATCCAACCAGGAGAGAGATGATAGAACGTTAGCTGGTTGGAAATCTGATCGGTGCAAAACGTCGATTCGGATGGGGCATTCAAAAAAAAAGTGCATCGGAAAAGAAGAAGAAACAATTATTGACGAGCGAATTGGCCGAGGTGTTACACAAACCCATCGTGCATAAATTTTGAAAGAGAAGGGTGTTCGTGAAGGGTTTGGATGATATTTGGTCTGCCGACTTGGTCGACATGAGATCGTTTTCGAGGTGGAACGAGGGTGTCAAATATCTATTGACGGTCATCGACGTGTTTTCCAAATACGGTTGGATCAGAGCTTTGAAGAATAAATTGGGACCTTGCGTCGCCGAGGCTCTGAAGAGCGTGTTCGACTCGTCTTCTCGAAAACCGAGTAAATTGTGGGTGGATAAGGGAAAGGAATTCTACAACAAGCACGTTCATCGATTGGTCGACCTCTACTCGATCGAAAATGAAGAGAAAGCCAGCGTGGTGGAACATTGGAATCGAACGATGAAGAAAAAGATTCACAGATACTTCACGGCGAATTCGACCAAGAAATACATATATGCTCTGAACGGTCTAGTTAAAGATTACAACAATACGCGACACAGATCGATCAAGATGACTCCCGCGGAAGCTAGTGATCCTCGAAATGAAAAACGGGTCTACGCGAATCTATATCCTGAAAGATCTAAGATTAGGAAGAAGTCTAGAACGCCGAAATTTGCGATCGGTGATCTAGTGAGAATCTACACTTATAAGAAGCACTTTGAAAAGGGTTATACTCCTCGATGGACCTCGGAAATCTTCGTGATAATCAAAATATTTCACACTGATCCGGTGACTTACGAAATCGAAGCTTTGGATGGAGAAGAGATCATCGGAAAGTTTTACGAACAACAATTACAGAAGACAAAGTTTTGATAAGAAAACAAATTTCTTTTATTTACTCTCTTTAACATTTTCTTGTTTACACACATATATATATAGGAGAGAAAAAATAATAGTAAAAAAATAATTGAAAACTATTTTTAGATAAAAAAAGCAAGCTAATTAATAAACAAAAAAACAAAAATCCTTTAAAAATGACAAATGTACTTGATATAGCACAAAGCATAGCGAATGATGAAAGTATTCAAGAATATGAGGTTCACGAATATGAACCGGTAACCGGAACGAGTTTGAACAATGCGGGAGAGATAAGAATCAACGTTGAAACTCAAGATCTATTCATACAACCTAGCGAGAGTTACATAGTGGTGCAGGGACGTCTCACCAAGGAAGATGGGAGCGACTACACCGACGACGACACGGTTACTCTAGCCAATAATGGCATCATGCATCTATTCAGTAATATAAAATGCATGCTATCCGGACAAGAGATAGAATCTGTGTTTCATCCCGGTCAGGCCACCACGATGTTCGGACTCTTGACGTATCCTGATGATTTTTCGAAATCCAGAGGACTTAATCAGTTGTGGGTGAAAGACACCGTCTGCCCTGCTAGTGCCGGCGCCACCGTGATATTCGACTATGTCGTCAAGACGTCCAGACCTAAAGGAACGTTTTCGTTCTGGATACCTTTGAAACACATCTTCGGATTTGCGGACGATTACAACAAGATCATGTATGGATTCAAACACAATCTGACGTTGATTCAAAAAGGAGACGACGACGCAATAGTGAGACTCACTGCGACCAATTCGGGTAAGATAACTCTACACAAGATATCGTGGTTCGTTCCGCACGTGGAGCCTTTGATCGTGGAAAAAGCGCGTTTCTACAAGATCATAGAATCCAAGAGTAAATTACACGTGGGATTTAGAATGAGACAGTGCGACACGGCTAGCATTCCTCTCTCCACGAATCACTTCGATTGGAGATTTATGGTGAAATCAGCTTCCGAGAGACTGCGTTTCATCATGGTTGCGTTTCAGACCGATAGGGACGGGTCTCAGGAAAAGAATGCATCGCTGTTCGATCACTGCCATTTGAGAAATATGCAAGGGTTTCTGAACGCCACGAGATATCCAGCAATTGATTACAATGCGTCGTTCGACAAGAACGATTTCTGCAGACTGTATGGCGACGCCGCTGATTTTAGAAAGAAGTATCACGGTCTTGACAAATCGATGAGCATTCCTAACATATCTCCCACCGAATACAAGTTGATGTACCCCATGTTCGTATTCAACGTTAGTAAACAGATTGAGCGACTCAAGAGTAGCATCTTAGACATTCAGATCAAGATGCAATTCAATAGGAACATGCCGAGAAAAACCGAAGCCTTTGCCCTGGTCCTGTCAGACAGAGAATTACAATTTGAATCGGATGGAAATAAGATGTCGATCATTTGATGAGAGACGTGTGTGAAAAAAAAAATAAAAAACAAAAAAAATAAAAAAAAGTAATGAGTAATTATTAAAAAAAAAAAAAAAAAACAAAAAAAAAATAAATAAAGTAATGTGATCTAGAGAGATTGAACATCTTTCTAAATCTCATTACTTTTTTTTTTGTTTTTAATAAATCACACATTATTTTTTTTTTAATTCATTATTTTCCATGTGTTCGCTGTTTGTTCAAAGGAACTAGTTCGATCAGTAGACTCACCACGGAAGTGGCGGCTTCGGGATTATTGGTTTTCGTAACGAAATTAATCCTGTCTCCAGCGTTCACTTTGAGAGGCGTGCCGATCGTGCTAACATTCGCGTGTTGATTCTCAGTCTTTTCGATGCTGTATCTCTTATCGCTTTCTACTCCATTCACCATGAGATTGACGTCCGCTCTGTTATTCAAATCCGAGGAAGCCAGACTCATTCGAAGGATTTCACCTCCCAGCGGCATGGGATATCCCACCTGACCATGTTTCGATCCGCTACCTCCATTTCCGAAAGACCACTCAGCTTTTCCCTCATCTAAGGTGCCGGCCTCCTCGGCCCACACAGTGATCAATTGTCTAGCATATTTGACTTTCTCCACCACCGAAATCAGGGTGCAGGCATCCGTCATGTTCACCGGTAGATTCGTGAGCGCGTGTCCACCCATGTCTAGTTTACCTTCCATGATGTCGCCCTTTCTCCAGAACGAGTTGTCGTCCACGTACTTTCTGCTGACTGCGCTGTAATCAAATTTGGGATCGTGACTGAGTCAAAATAAATTCTCACTGTTCATGTCGATACCACCCTCCATGGTTCCGCCAGATTGTTTGTTCAGGTAGAGATTGTCCACTTGCGATTCTAGGTATTCTTGTGATCGTATCACGGCAGAATCTATGTAGCCCTTGTTGACCACGGTTGAGTCCGCATCCGTGTCGTCGACCTTCAACAGATTCAATATCTTGTTGAATCCTGCATTCAGATCCAATTTCATTTCTTGTCTGTCAGACTTTCTCTGTTCCAGATCTACGTAGTGTTTGGTCGCCACGTCCTTGGGATTCGTGGGAGTGGCCACGTTCGTTATCTTGTTAGAATTGGCATTCAATTCCGAGTGCATCGTGTTCTGAATGTATCTATTTCTCAGGTGTTCGCTGAATCTCGCATGAGAGTCATCCGTGTATTTCTTGGTCGTGGCATCAGTGGGATCTATGGGATTCGTGACGTTCACCAAACGTTTGGATTTCAGATCGAGATCGTCGGACATGGTTTTATCCACGTAATTATCTAGCATGATTCGTTCGAAATCGGCGTTCCCCCTGTCGACGTATTTTTTTAGTGGCAGCATCTGTGAGATCTATCGGCTCGGGAAGATTGTAGAGCTTCTTATCATTCATGTTCAATGGTTCCTCTCGAGGTTCGTATCTCCGAACGTAATGTTCCTCCAAGTTGACAACGTCGTAACCATCGTCGACTTCGAACGTCTTCCTCTTCTTTCTTAGGCTGACTTTTTCGTCGTCACTTCTACCAAATTTATTGACTGACATGTTGTTTTGAGATTTTTTGTTTGTTTTAAAAAAATATATTTCAAAACGCAGTTTATTAAAAAATGAATTATTTTATTTTTGTTTTTCGTTTTTTATTCGATTAAAATTTTTTAAAATATTTTTTTTATCTTCATATATACGATAAAAAAAATCTCTGTCTAATGTAAATCATTGAGAATGTCTTGAAAACGATCTCCTTCAGACCATCTCTTGAGAACGTAGAGACACAGGTGACCGCAAAACACTTGATCTGGTGATTGCACTCATTCCGTGTTGTAATGAACCATTGATTTGTTGAAATAGTTCTTTATTTCTTTCGGCGGCGAGATTCTGTAGCTGTCGAAATAATAATTCTTCTTCCCGTTCTTCAACCACACCACCCAGTGAGTGCCTTCACCCGATAAATCGTCTAGATTTAAAACTCCGCATTCCGATTGTCGAGGTCTTCTCTTTGGCAAGGCATCTCTGGAAAACACACCTAGAAAATCTTTGATTTTCAAATCCTTCGCTGCATTCGACAGATCGATGTTGGATAGGGGTTCGTTAGGTAAGACGACACCTTCTACGGATATCTCTATTTTCTTATTCATAAATGCGTATATATTTTTTTTTTTTTTATTTATTTATTTTATTATAATGCACTAAAATGACGTTATTTTTTTTTTCTTTTTCTTTTTAAACTAACTCTCTCGATGTCTCTATCGACTTCTATAATTTCGAATCCATCTAATTCCCCCTAATTTCCTGGAATCCTATCATCCTTACTCATATCTGGAATCCTATCATCCACAATCATATCTGGAATCTTATCATCCACAATCATATCTGGAATCTTATCATCCACAATCATATTTGGAATCCAATCATCCACATTCATATTGTCTAAAATTAGATTCAAAGTCCAATGTCCGAGTGCCAAAGTGCTTATTTTATCATCTAACACGAATCTCTTATCATCGTCAGCCGTCAGCGAAATCTTGTTGACTATTTTGGTATACAAGTCATGATTTTCATTTCGAATCGATTTCATAGTCTTATACACCGGACCACTTCCTAACAGACAATCTTTATACTCTTGGAAAGAGATGTTTTTCTTCACTACGCACGTTTTAACCCTTTTGCACTTATTGATCTCTTCATCTTTTAGACGATAAGCATACAGTTTGGGTCTCAAGCCCACAAATTCGATGATTTGTTTACCACCGCTCTCATCCTTAAATTTACCCAACACCTTCTTGTTGTCGTTCGATTGAATGTTGGACAGGTGATCGACGGGATAATTGCTCGTGTCGAACCACACGGCCACGTCCGGAGATATATCTCGGTAGATGTCTTTCGTCTCTATCTCGTAAACTAAACTGTCCGTGTCGGTGAACAGTAGTTTGGCTTTATCACCAAATTTTTGTTTGATGTAATCGTAGTGAAACTCGTACATCAATCGCTTGCTGATACCTAAGATGATCGGTCCGAGATAATACGGTTTGTCAAACTTCAAGTGCGTCTTTTGCATGTGAACGGCCACTAGATTTTCGTCGAATATGGTTCGGTGTTTGTAATTGGGTTTCGCCATTAATTTTTTAGCTCTTTTCTCAGACGTGACAAGTCGAACGTCGGTTCCCTTCCTGATGTTTTCCATCGATTTACCGTACACGCAGTTGTTCATGAGTTTGAAGAAATCTTTTTCGAAATCGTTCTCAGCTCGAATTCTGAGATTCGTGTTGAGATTGATGTATTTTTTCATCCAAGGCTCTTCATAGAATCGAATGATGCGATGTATGTTCACTAATTTCATCCTGTAATCGACGTATTGTTTCAAATTCTCGCTGTAGACAACGTAGTTACGTTTGTTAAATAAATTGGGAATGAGTTTTTCCTCGTCTCCTTCGTTCGGTTCCATTCGTTCGGGAGCCAGCGGATAATCGTTGTGTAGATCGTGTAATTCTTCCGGATAGTTCAAATCGACTTCTAAAATGCAAGGATAGTCTCTCCATTTTTGCATCTCTTCCGGTTCCGTCACCCATTCGAAATTTCCAATCAGTAAAGGATGACTCATAGCCCAACCATACAGATTATTAGCGTCCCAATACTGTATGTATTTATTCGATCATTTTGAATCGAAACCTTCTTTCATGTAGGGATTGTTAGCTTCAGAATATCTGTGGGAGATCATCGAGACGCCACCTCTCGCAGCCCTTTCGAACATGAACAACATGTTCACGTCGGATAATAATTCCAATTGGACTTCAGTGGTCTTCAACAGAGTGTCCCGCGCCAGACTGGGTGCAGTGAAATACCAAGCGGGATCCAGATCATAATTTCGACAACAGACGTCTCGAAAATTTTCGAACACGTCTGCTAAGAGCAGAACGTCGGTCTTCAGATAGAGATCATGATAACCTCTCATAGTTTTCATATCGAATGATTTCCACACGTTTTTGGCGTGTTCGTAATTCTTGTTGGAAATGTCGGATTCATATAATTTCTAATAAAAATCTTCTTTTGAAGGTAGTGTGGTGTCTTCGAATCTCTTTAGATCATTCATGTAATCGTAAGGATAGACTCCCTTCCTCAACATGACGTCTACTCGTTCTCCAAAATGTTCGCTCGTGATTTTAAATTTATCCTTACTCATGTTATCGACTAATTTTTCCAGAGTGGTCGACATGAATTTAAAACTGTCGATGAAATGTATGCTTCTACGAATGGATTTCGTTTTTTCTTCCAACGTCTCTCCGTCGATTACTATTTTTTTCTCCATGAGCTTCCATTTAGTGAAGGAAATGTATCTTTCTTCGCTGTTCGCGATGCAATTTAATTCTTCGTGGGAAGTGCCAAGATTTTTCACGAACAGATGACTGTCATAAACCGAGAGATTGTGAAATATCACTGGATAGAAAACGGCGTCTCGATATTTTAAATTACACTTGCTGTGAGCCGGACCGTGATACAGACACGTGTAATGATCCTGGTCTCTGACCTTCTTATTTTCCTCCGAATTCTCGTCGAACGATCGTCTGCATATGTGACATTCAGTGGCTCTGTTATTTTCGTCCTGCTGCTCTCGCGTGATGATCATTTTTGCCGGAGTTTTGAATTTGTCGTATAACATTTGAATTTTTGATTCTAACTAACTCTTCCACGAACCTTTGAGCCATGTCATCGTCTTCGCACTGTTTCATGTAGGTGAAGGGCCCCATGTCGTGTTGTGAGTCGAAAGCGCATTTCACGTAAATGCAATAGCCGGAAGGTATGTGTTTTTGATATCTTTCGACGTAACTTTGAAGAGCGTTGAATTGACAGGAACTCATTTTTGCGGTGAAACATTCGAAATCGGCGTACATGACGAATGGTACTTTAAACCTTCTATTGTGATTTTCAAACTTCACGATGGTGTTGGGTTTGGGCATTTCGACGGCGACACCTTGATTTTGCATTGCAATATTTCTGATGTTTCACTAACGATTTTTCGCTCTTAAACATGTTCATGCAGTTGCAACATAAACATATCTTATGTTCATGTTTATTATTTTGTCTCGACAGTAATCGGCTCGGATGTTTAACCCAACAGTAATGACGATTGTCATAAAATAATCGTCTTTTCTCTGTTGAGATACAAAGTCTGTCTGAGAGGATAGATCGTTCGTTTTTCATCGTCGTATCCCAAGATGTTCACCGCTATGGTGGGATTTCGAGCCTCGAAACATCTGATGTGTTTTAACTCTGTTGGAAAAGTCACTCTAGTCCAATCGAGATTTTTAGAAGTTTCCTCGTAACAAGAAACTCTATCGGAGTGTATTTTAACAGGGTATAAAGTGGAGGTGATTACCCATTTAAAACACTGATCATCTTTATTTTTCATGCTGATCACGGATTGTTTTTTAGTTAAGAAATACGGTAATTTCACGTAGGAAGACCCTTTCAACGAATCGTTTTCAGTTATGTGAATTTCGAGTTTCAACACCTCATCAAACGTCCAATTACTACCTTCATGTTGATAATTTGCGAGAGACATCAACATCTTGTCTTTCATCTTTTCGAAAACATCCGATAAATCTGAACCTCGAAATACGGGTTTGACGTTAGATCTGAAATATGTATTTTTCACGATGCTCTCGCTGGACTTCTCATCGATTTTATTCATCATGCAATGGAGTATCATCTAAATTTTTAGTCCCACGTTCATGTATTTGCGAAACAAATCCAATACTTTTTTCTTCACCCGTTCCATGAACAATTTCAGATTGATTTTCTTCAACGAGGGAACCACATCGAAAGTTTTAAAAATGCCTTTGATCGCACTCTCCCGTTCTACGGGCTTCGATTGGAATAGTTCCGTGGTGAGTCATGCTAGATATTCTTCTCCTTTCCCTTCATTCATTGCTTGTCAAATTTCGCTCGATATATCTCGTTTGTCTAGAATCTGAAGTGCATCACTCGTTTTCGTTTTGGTTTTTCTTTTCTTTTCTTTTGAAACTTGAAGTTCTTCAACGGCTTTTCGTTTAGTCATCTTCTTATTTTTCACAATCAAAACGTTTTTTGTTTTTTTTCGACGTCGGCATTTCGATTCCTTTTACTATCTTTTTCTTCTTCTTCTTCTCATTTTTCACAACCGATGCATTTTTTGACGTCGTTGCTATCGACATTTCGTTTGCCTTTCTGTATGATTTCAATTTTTTTTGATTTAGTTCTATGATTTCTGAAATGTGAAATTTTTAATAATTTACAAATCTTGTTTAACTGAGGTATGGTTTTCTCATTTAAATTTTCTATTTTTTTTATCTGTTTGCTCCATTTGTAAGAATATTTTTTTTCGAATTTTGTATTAAAATAATTTGTTAAAAAGTTTTATTTTTACTCTTTATATATATATAAAAAAGTTTTTTAATTTCAATTTTTTTCTTTAATGTGAAAAAGATTTTTTTTTTTTAATTTCAATTTTTTCTTTAATATTTTTTTATTCAAAACAATTTACGATCGCTTTTATTTCTTGTTCACAAAACGAACACGTTTTCTCGTCTCTAGAATAACATTCCTTACAATAACACAAATGTGCATACGGTAGAAACAAAACATTTGCGGATTTGTTTTCGCAAAGCAGACACGTGTTCATATCACCCGACTCCTTCTCAACAGATGATGATAACTCGTCTGCTTCTTTCATGAATCGAATCAAATCTTCTAAAGTCAAGAATTGAGATAGCGTCTTGTTTGCGTAATTCAATGTATTATACAATTGTTCCTTCGTGTATCCAGATTGTAAAATACCCCTTAATAAACTCTCGTTTTTATTTCTTTCCCATTCTTCGTTTTCAATTTTAATCAATCCCAATGACTGGATCTTCTTCAAATAATCGCAACGACCTTTGGTATTATTTATGTGTTCTACCAAAGGTCTGTCGTGAGGTTCCCAATTCATTAAATGTATGTTGCAACAAAAACATTTAACTCTATCTCTTTTACCCACATAAATGAAACCCGCAGCAGCTAAATCTTCGGGTTTTTGAGCAAGATGCGAAGGCCAATTTTTAAACGTTTGAAGTCTTGCACATTCTAAACTATAATTCAGATGTTCAGACTTGATCATTGTTTTTACCTCAAAATTGGGTTTGTAAGAATATTTTTTTTTCGAATTTGTATTTAATGATAATTTGTTAAAAAGTTTTAAAATTGCTTATATATGTTTTAATTCCTTCAAAAAGAATTAATCAATTTTATGTTCTTAACGTGAAAAAAAAAAAATGAATTAATACGAGAAAAAAAGGATGTTAAAATTTAACTTTTCATTTATTTATATAAAGAGAAAAAAAACTTTTACAAAAAAAAATTACATTAAAGAAATTAAAAATTAAAAAAACAACTTTTTTTTTATATATAAAGAGCAAAAGAAAAAACAAACTTTTTCAACAAATTATTATTTAAATACAAAATTTAGAATATACATTATTTGCAAGAATTCATAAAACAAAAAAAACCCAAATAATCGATCATGACAACAACACCTAAAAGATGCGAATTGAAATTGAAACGAGTCAAAACATGTAAGCAATTCAGTTTTAAAATCTATACATTACAACAACACGATCCCATCGAATTGAACGAGGTTGAGACGAAGGGCTTAGAGTGCTACTACGACAAATATAAGATGCCTTTGAAATTGGATGAAGCCATGCTCGATTTGTTTTACGAGTACCAAAGCGATCTGCTGAATATCATCGTCGCCGAAGACAGAGAATTCGACAAGGACGATTTGTTGTTGTTCTATGGAAGTTACATATATCCAATAATCTCACTGGAACTTGTAGACAAATCGGGTGGTGAGAGCGCGTTCACCAATGTAAAAAAAACTTAAAAAAGTAAAGATAAACATTCAAGACATTTTCGTAAAAGGAGAAAAGACGATTGTCGACATGCTAATAACGGACTTGGAAATATAAACAATAGAGAGATTGATTTTTAGCGAAGAAGAAGGAAAAACAAGTAATGAGATCATCTTTAGATCTCATTACTTTTTTTTTTGATAATTTGTTAAAAGTTTTAAAATTGTATATATATGTTTTAATTCCTTCAAAAAAAATTAAACAGTTTTATGTTCTTAACGTGAAAAAAAATTGAATTAATACGAGAAAAAAAAGGATGTTAAATTTAATTTTTTATTTATATATATATATAAAGAGAAAAAAAATTTTCACATTAAAGAAAATTAAAAATTAAAAACTTTTTTATATATATATAAAGAGTAAAAAAAAAAAAAAAAACTTTTTAAACAAGTTATTAAAATACAAAATTTAAAATATACAATATTTGCAAGAATTCATAAAACCAAAAAAAAATAAATAATCAATCATGACAGCAACACCTAAAAGATGCGAATTGAAATTGAAACGAGTCGAAACGTGTAAGAAATTTGATTATAGAATCTATAGATTACAACAACATGATCCCATCAAATTGAACGAGGTTGAGATGAAGGACTTAGAGTATAAATACGACAAATATAAGATGTCTTTGAAATTGGATGAAGCCATGCTCAATTTGTTTTACGAGTACCAAAGCGATCTGCAGAAAATCATCATCGCTAAAGATAAAGAATTTTCGACAAGGACAATTTGACGTTGTTCTATGGAAGTTACATATATCCAAAAATCTCACTCAAACTCGTGGACAAATCGGGTGGTGAGAGCGCGTTCACTGATGTAAAAAAATTCAAAAAAGTAAAGATAAACATTCAACACATTTTTGAAAAAGGAGAATACACGAGTGTCTACATGCTAATAACAGACTTGGAAATATAAACAATAGGGAGATTGATTTTTAGCGAAGAAGAAGGAAAAAAAAAGTAATGAGATCATCTTTAGATCTCATTACTTTTTTTTTTGTTTTCCTTCTTCACTATTACTCATATATTATAAAAACGTTTCCTTTTTTCTTAAATTTCAGCGTAGATTCTTTTTTCTTTTTTTCTTTTTTTTTTGTAATATGCTACGTTTTTATAACAACACATTTGTTTATCCGAATCATAATTATGAACGAATGTTGTGCATCTCTTGGTAACACTCGCATCATTACCATTCTCTTCAGAAGGTAGTGGTGATGGTGGAAAACATCTCAGTGGTAACGGTGGAAAACGTCTCATTCTTTCAAATTTCAACCGCCTATCCTGATCTTTATTTAACTCTTTTATCAGTTCTTTCCTAAGATATTTATCATTTGCATCTAATTGTTTTTCCACATCTTTTTCCCATTTCAACCATCTATCCCGCTCTTTTATCAGTTCTTTCCTAAGGTATCCATCATTAGCGTCTAATTGTTTTTCCACATCTTTTTCCCACACTATCTTGCGATATTCATCCTTAGCGTCTAATCATTTTTCCACATCTTTTTCGCACTCTATCTCGCGATATTCATCCTTAGCGTCTAATTGTTTTTCCACCTTTTTATCCATTTTATATATTATTTTATACTTTCTATTATTTATATTTTATATAATTATATAATTTTTTACATTATAATAACATATTCAAAATCGGTATATTCTTAAATGGCGAATTCTCACCAAACAACAAACCCTTGCCGAGTCGCTCAATGTTCCGTCCACTTTTCAGATAGAGACCGTTTCCACTCAAAAAGTTGTCACCTCTAACGGATTGTAGATACAATCCTTTACCACTGTCGTCTACGTGGACGCAACACACGGCTCCTCCCTTCTTCAAAAACAGTCTGCTGCCACCCATTAATTTCTCAACTGCCGAACTCGCGAGTCCCGTTGCGGCAAAGGGTAATGCTTTTGCGGCGATTCCAGCCAATAGCGGTATGAAACCACCTTTCATTTTCAAATTGTATCTCAATTGAGCGGGACTCAATCTCACCGTCAACCCTCTTCCATCATGAATCGCTTTCTCCATCCTTTTGATTTGACTTCTGGTCCAGGCAATCAAATCCTGACCGCCTCTCGTCAGATCTTCATGAGTGAATTTAAATTTCACCGCCTTGCCTCGAGTTCTTAACGCTCTCTCAAGTTTCTTCCTCTGTCCTGCGGATATGTTCACGTTTTTAGTCACGTATTCTGTCATAATTCTTTTTTTAAAATATATTTTCTTCAATTGTTTTTCTTGTTTTAATGATAATTATTTATATTAAATAATTTTTGTAAAATTAATATTGCGTTTATTTTATTTTTTGTTATTTATATATATACACACAATATTTTTTTTTGGCTTTTATATTTCTCTTATGTGAAATCGTATCGTCACCCTCTCTCCGCGAAGATCTAACAGTTCACCATTTTGATCCATCAACGTGGTTTTGAGACTATACAACGTGTCTAAAATCACTGGTAGATAAACTAAATTTTGAGGTCGCTCCACGATCTTATAACAACACATTTGGAAAGAAGGAATATATCGTCGGTTGAGCGCTACCATTCACGTAGCTTCCAGCAATCACATCCACGTTCACCAGAATGCTATTGATTGCGAGAATGTCGACCGTATTTTCAGATGCTGCGTGGCCTCGATACATCTTTCGATCGAATCTCAACATCTTGCCTATAGAATCATCCGTGTTGAAATCCACTCGAAAATTATCTTCCAAATCCAACATCGTCTGTAAGGTATTAGGATTGGAAGCGAGTCTGATCTTGTTGCTTCCCTTTCCATCCGTCTTCATTCACATCTGAATGTAATTGTTCAAATCGTCTATGTCGTAACTTCATTTGGGAATTCGAATCTCCAACCAATCCACTCTGTCGGAATACTTGAACGAGTTATTCTTTTCGGTGACATTGGGAAAGGAATAATAAGTCTCCAGATTCACCAACACCATCTCGTATCTTTTCTCTCTATTCAATTCGATGGAAGGTTCGAATTTCGTAGTGAATCGAGTCGAATCGCCACTCACCACGATTTGAATGGATTGTTTCGCAGCCGTATTCTCGGCTATCCATTCTAACAATTCTCCTTGTTCGAACATTATATTTTAATTTTATTTTTTTATTTTTTCAAAACTAATTATTTGAAGATTTATTATTTTCTAAAAATTTTTTTTTATTTTCACGCTCTATCTTATTATCATCAGAAACATAAAACTTGTCGAATCCGCACCAATATTTTCCGCGATTAAATTCACTTGTCAAATCGATCATGACAAAATTGTAAAGTCCTCCATCCCAAACCCTCTTGCAGAATCTCCTGAATTCCGCCACGCTCATGTCGTTTGCGATGTGGTCGCCGTAGATGTGATTGAGATTCTTGAGATCTTGGTGAAAGAGACATAGAAAATTAGCGTTCTCCCTTATCATCTGTCTGGGCAATCGAAAAAATAATTCTGCGACAGACAGAAACAGTCCACGTTGCTGTGTCAACCCCTAACGTAATATGATTCACAACGGTTCTGTCTCTCCAAAAGCAGATCATCGAAAATCATGAGATTCTTATCTTCCGATTTCAATTCTCTAGGATCCGGAACGTCACTAGCGTTCTCATAAAATCGACACTCGACGTTCGAAGATGCATTTCTCTTCATCAGTTCCATCGCTGCACCGTCCAAAATGGTCAAAAGAGGAGCTTCACTTTTGTCGAATTCCTCCCTACTGTCAAAGATTCTGGCTATGACGTCCTTGGGCAATCTACGATCCATGCACTTTCGAAGCAATCTGTATTCGGGTTGAAACAAGCTTTTGCCAAACACGAACAATCTGTCGTAATCCAACCAGTCAGGTCGGGACAACAGATTCATCAACAGATTGGTCTTTCCACAATTCGATTTTCCCACTATGAAGCCTCTTATGCTTTTGGGAAAGAACTCGTTATTCGACCTCTTGGTCGCGGCGTCGTTCCAAGACATATCTTTAATGTTCATCTTTGTTTTATTTTTTTGTTTGTTATTTTAGATTTTTTCAAACACAATTTTTTATGTTTTTCAAACTCACTTTTTAATATTATTATTTATTTATATCACACCGTCGCGAGTTCTCTTCAATCCGGATCCACTCGTCATTTTGGCTAAATCTTGTATGGGTACCACAGCATCCTTAAAATCTTTCCAACTTTTCGGCGTTCGCTCTAATGCAGCTCGCTTTGCCGGTGGACTGATCAACTTATCGATCAATGCGTCGGCTGCCCTCTTGCCAGCCACAGAAGCTATCCTACCACTGGCTTCGGAAGCGGCTTTCTTACCAGCATCCAAAGCCGTCTTCTTACCAACCTCAAATGTGGTCGATGCCAGTTTTCTACCCGCATCGCTCGTGAACGCTCGCATTATAGAATCGACGATGCCAGAACCGCCTTGAACGTAAGTTCTAACGTATCCCCTGTTCTTTATCACAAGCATATTTTTATTTTATAATATATTTTGTTTTTTCACTGGTAAATCGTTTGTTGTTTAAATACTTTTATTATTCTAGTGTAAAATTTACTGTTTTTATTTTATATATTTTTGTTTGTTTGTTTGTTTCTCTGTACTTATTATATATACATCAATCCTTCAATTCGTTCATCAGCCTTTTATAATGGTTTTTATCCAAAACCTTCTGTCTTAACAATTCGTCAGATATAGTAACTATTTCATTATCTAACCCTGTGTTACCAGCACATCTACTCGCCATCAAGAATCTCAATCTCTGAGACAGAGCATCAGAATCGCTCGGAAGAAAAGTGGTTTTCACCCCTTTACCAGTCACCAATTCGACGAACTTCTTATTCATATCCCATATGGGTTTTACTATTTTCGTCCACTTGTAACCTCTGTTGGCTTTGGGCCTCGTCTCTCTGGCATCGTTATTTCTCAGCATGGCGTGGGTCTGAACCAGAATGTCACCATAATTGTCGAAATCCTGTTCCGTGTAATCACTAGGCTTGTCGTAAAGGAGCAATTTGCGCAGTCCGGAAGTTAATTCGTACCTATTCGAGCCGACAGGTAATTCATCATCATCTATTTCTACTTCTGTGTCGCCAACAAAAGTTCTACCGTCCAAATCCTTATAAAATCCATACAACAGATCTCTCTTACCACCATCCTCGGACGACTCGACGCTATCGGTGGTGATAATTGAAGTTGCATCGTCGCTCCTGTCTGTTTGATTTCCCATGGGAATGTAATCCGGTGTAGATTGAAAGGAATATCGATTTCCAAAACTACCGGGCAACGAACCCATTCTCAAAGAACTCTCTTTTATAGGTCTCAATTCTTCGACTATCTCCTTCTCACTTCGCTCTTGACCCTCCGTCACAGGTTTAAATATTTTTGTGGTCTCGCATCTGAGATCCATCTCTCTGAGACGTCTACTTCTGTCAGCCGATTGAATGCCCTTCTTAGCACGTTCATATTCGCCTAAAATTTGATCTTGGCGTCTAGAATCCATCTGTAAAAACATTTTTCGTTTTTTAATTGTTAATGTTCCTTTGAGTATGCTAATGTGAATTATTTTTTTATTTTCAAAATTAAATGTATAATTATTTTTTTATGTTTTAAGTTAATAAAAATCTTCTATCTTTAATATAATAACTAAAAAATTCATATCTCAACTCAGTATTGATTGAATTGGGAAAACTTGAAAAGTTTGAAAAAGTTTAAGCACATGACAAACCGGTTTCTGATTTAATGTATTTGAGAGTAATTTACGTTTGTTAAAAGGAATTTCCATTCATATATCAAAACCATTCACTCAATGTCGAATTAAGAGAGAACCTTTGAAGACAGTTAAAAAATTTTTAGCACATAAAAGAAACCGGTTTTCTAATTTAACATTAAAAGGATTTCATTCACATCTCCGATCATTATCATGAATATATTAAAAATTTACCACTCAAACCTAATTGAGTGGAAAAATGCGTTTTATTATCCATTATTAAAATGATCCATTAAAAACGAAAACCTTTATTCACACCACAACAAAAACATGAGTATCAATTTACTGAAACATTCCATAAAGTATTTTATTAAGATTTACTTCACAAATTAACAGTGACAAAACGCGAACAAACGATTTTTTTACCTCTAATTTTTTTTTCTAATTTTTCTAAACTCAATTTTTTTTTCGCTGCATTGAAACAAAACATGAATGTTTATTTTTACAGATCATATTTTATAGTCGACTCTTTTGAACAAAAGCCTTTCATTCACGCAACTCTTTTAAAACTGACACTCATATTAAAAGTCGACTCTTTTGAACGAAAACCTTCATTCAATCACAACAAAAACATGAGTGTCAGTTTTTTACTCTCATCGTGGCAGTGGGTTTGCCGGTTCGGAACCACCTCTTTTCCGTGTACCGTACACGAGTCAATTTCTGATGTAAAATCCACAAATGGATTTCCGTGTACGCCTCCATAGGGATTCAGTGTTAAAATCGTGTACAGACAGGGATGGTCCAGAATCGGCAGACCACTTTTCGACGCTAGTCCAGAAACGACAACACGTTTTTGCTTGCGATTTTGAACACTGAATCCTATGGGGAAACCCATTTGCCGATTCTGGACCAGACGATACACCTATTTTTTCCTTAAAATTTCATACATTTTTTCACTCTGTATATAGAATTCAGTGGTGTAGAATCGGCAAAGCCTGTACACGATTTTAACACTAAATCCTATGGAGGTGTACATCGATGTACGTGTACATGTACGAAATCTTGTACATTTGGTCCCGTATCGGCCTTTATTACCTACTCACATTATCAACATATTCATTTTTCGCACACGCCAATGTAAATGCGATCGGTGATTGCAAGATATGGAAAACCTTCGAGAATTGTTTTTGTTGAAATTTGTTTTGCTGATATCAACATCGACCCATTCACCTATTCAAGGTGGCGGCGGTTAAAAACTTCTTTGTGACCAATGAAGTTCAGCCAATCCAGTTTTGTGATGTTGGTGATTACTACTCACAAAGACGATACAGAATTATTTACTGAGCTGTTTATAAATATATTTTAGAACACCCCAAGCGTCCCCCAACCAATAGTATCGTTGGAATCGGATGTATCGTTGGAATCGGACGTCAGTACTTTTCATACAGGTCTTTTAGTAGACGTTTTGTCCACTTACAGTGTTGTAACCAATAAAAGTTTGTCTTACAATTCAGCAACGCTGCAAATGAATAGAGAAAAGAATAATAGGAAAGAGACAACGAAGTTGGCAATTTATTAATTAACCCTTTACCAGACGATTTCCAAGGATTTATTATTGCTGGAGTTTATTGTCAAATTAAATCATGTCTTATGGTAAATGTACTGCCATCGTCGTCGGACACGGCAGTATTACTGGCACATTTATCGCCAGGAGAATGTTTTAGCTCATTTTCTGTTATACCAGTTTGTGAGGAATTGTCCATGTACTGCTGTCTAGTAGAAGGGTGGGTGGTGATGGGGCGAGTGCTTTACTTATTTGTAAGTTTCGCTCGATGCAGATCGACAGCGTTGCTGTGATGACCACTTTGACCTTGCGCCGCCTTTTTTTTTATCAAAAGCTGCTTTAAACAGCGTGGATACACATGTTAATTTGCGGAATGATTCGATATGAATCTACCCTCCGTATTTATGACATTTTAAAAAAAGTCCTCATAATCTGTGCCAGAGTTTGCTTGCCTATCGGCATCTGTCTAAAACGTTTCATTTTTTGTTGTTGTTGTAGTGTCAATCCTTGAAGAGGTTGCCTATAAAATGGGCCAGTGCGTGGTATCAACGACAAATAAGTGTCTACAAGCTTCACAAAACACCTGTCATTATCGGGAATTTCGAAGTGTTTGATAAATTTTGTTTTAACTTTTCTCTGCTGAAGGCCACCCTGCACATTTTGGATTATCTCCCTTGAAAAACAATTTTCCCCAGCCCCACCTCGCAGTCGTTTCCTCGAGAAACCATTAAGCCGAAGGAGATAATGGTTCCAATGGGAGACAAACTGCAATCTGCCCATCAAGCACAGCTGTCATTTGTCTTTATTATACAGAATGAACATGTCACAATTCAATTCAGGATACTGGGTGCACTTTCCAAATTTCATTGTTGGGTCGTACTTGTAATTTTCTGTAGGCATGAACTCTTGCCAGAGTCGGTATAGAGAAACCTGCGTACACGCTGCTTCATCTTAGCTGTAATACATATTCTAGCCCAAATTTTCTCTGGCAGTCCCATTTCATAACTACCTGGTCAATTTCGTGGAATCGTTTTGCAGAATGTGAAGACTGGAGTAAACAGTTTTTTAAACATATACATGGAAACCTTTTCTACATGTTTTCAATTCTGTGTACATACACTAACAGAGCGTCCATGCTTTTATAAAACAGGGCACTATAGAAAATAAATTGGACAATGCCGTTAGTTTCCCCGGAACATCTCATCTCGGTTTGAGCGGTAAACATTGCAAAAAATTGTTCATGATCGAAAGATATTGCAGAATAAGTGATATGATTGATTAGCAAAGACAATGTGTTGAGACTCCGGTATAATAATCTTTAATATTCAATCCTACACGATGCCTGCGTTGTATACTTGAACAAAACACTTGATCCCGATTGCAAGTGTGGAGGCACCGTGGCACTGTGTATTAAGGCGCACTGCACATGTCAATGGAGCACTTGCCTCCAGCCGCTGCTTACTTTGCGTGTGTCGGATTAGTAAGTTTGGGAGCCTGACGGTTGCTCGCCGCTGCTTGGTGGTTCTATCCGAGGACTCTGACTTCCCTCAGCCCGTGAAGCTGTCCGTCATGAGGAGATCTTGGTTGTTGAACAACCAAACAATATTCGTTCCTTGAAAATAACAAAGCGCCATCTGCAATACCTTAGCGATTGCGATTCGTTTATGAAAGTAATGTTTGTCTCCCTGACCGCACACATTTACAAATTGCAGCACCAAGACACACACAAGTGCACACTTTCAAACAATTTTAAATTTCTCTGATCCTGCGACAGAAAAATAAAACAACATATGACTGTACGAGACCATAACATTCGACAGCACATCTGTATCTGCACAACCATATCAATACACTTAGCCGTTCAGCTGAATGCTCTGATGTCAGCGAATGTACTAACCATGAGGTTTTGAATTTCTCAAATCTGTCTACCACCATGACGATAGTTGACATAGTTGTCTGTCACTACCTGTACTTACTAATCGTTAGTCATTAGGAATGTACATTAAGAAGACATATTAGTGTGATAAATTTGAATGGATAGATTGCCGGAGCTGTAACAAAAGACATAATGTGGGGAGCCGACTCATATAAGCTCAAAGCTTTCTGTCAAATCCCCCTTTATACTGTTGCTAAGTTATGTTCTGTTGTGTTCTGTGCTATTTATTAACTCTGTTCTTTAAATATGTGTGTTATTTATTGTTAGCATGTAACATAGCATTTCTATTCAAATATAATATTGTTTAAATTAAAAGACATAATGAAAGACATAATATATCGTACTTGATTAGACCAACATGTCAAGTAATTGGACGTAAAGGCATTTAATTTAACTTTTACAACACCACAGCTGGTTTTTTTGTACCTCAAAGTTATTTTAGGCTTTCCCAAACCCAGTTTGGGAAAGACTCTTGTTATTCTTCTTTTTCAAAATTTTTCTTCTCTATTTTTTTTTTATTTATTTAAAAAAAAATTTGTTTTTAGGCTTTCCCAAACCCAGTTTGGGAAAGACTCTTGTTATTCTCCTTTTTCAAAATTTTTCTTCTCTATTTTTTATTTTTATTTATTTATTTATTTTTAAAAAAAAAATTTTTCCGCCGTGAATTTTGTCTGTGCACTGCTCAAAAACAAGCAGTACGATTTTGACCAAATTTGGCATACTTATGTAATGTCATAAGATCTAGTGAAATGTGGTATCGTCATGTCTGTGATAATGCGTCTTATCAAAATATTCTGCTAAAACGTTAAAAATTTGAACACTTTTCGAAAGTCACAAAATAGTTTACAGTTATTTAGCTCAAAATTTTCACACATTTCGAGCATAATATGATACACCACAATCATCACTCAAATTTTTCAACATTAGCCCCCATTGGCCAAAAATGACATGAATATAGATTTTTTCTTCAAAATTGACCAACTTTAAGGGCAAATTTCTTTAATTACAAGGTTGTTGTAACAATTAGTTTGGTATGGATAGATGCAACAATGATTGTGGACGAAAGTTACTGTTTACTTTTTAATCTCAGATTTAACCCTCAAGCACAATGAGGGCGAGAATGAGAGTACCGTTTGAAAATACCAAAATTAGCCAACTTTGGTTGCTTTTTCTGTCATTTTGGAAAGGGTTAAATTCAAACACTTTTCATGTACGTATTCACAATTGACTACCAAGCATATTTGCTATTGTAAGTTTGGTTGAAAAGTTTAACCCTATCCCATTCTGGTTGCATAAAAGTAGGTACCGTCCCAAAAAAACTCCAATATTTTCAGAATTTGGTCAGTTCAGGTGACGATTTACTCCATTTTTAATTGATTGAGCTCTGAATGTTTTCTATAGCTGCATGCAGCAGTCAAAGTATGACAAGATTTGTTCTATATGTTATTATTAAAAGTTTAACCCTTGGCAGATTTGAGACTTCCCATAAGGGTACTGTCGGAATAATTGTTATTTTCACCAAAATTTAAATGCAGTTTCTCAGCACTAGAGCCATATTTTCTTAAAACATTTCCTTCGTAGAAGATAGGGCTTTCAGCCAAGAACAATTTTGCTGCTTTATCTTTTATTCCAAGTTTAAATCCTCACCCAGTTGTCAGGCCTTGAATTGGAGTACCCTCAACTTGTACATGTTCATTCAAATACCAAGATTCAAGATTCCTCCATGTCTCTTATCAGACACTCAGTTTGTGATTGATGTTCACACATTTAGAGCATAATATGATACACTAAAATCACCACACAAATATTTTAAAATTAACCCCTATTGGCCACAAATGATATGAATATAGCATTTTATCTTCGAGATTGACTAACTTCAAGCGCTAATTTATCTAATTGCAATGTTGTTGCAACAATTATTTTGGTATGCATAGATGCAACAATAGTAGTATAGAATGTACCCGGAGGGCCCAATTCAGCAGGACCCCGGAAGTGACGTCATGTCACGCGACCTCGTGGTGCCATGTTTGGTTGTCATCATAACCCGCGTGAGCGGCCATCTTGTGACGTCATCTTCACAGTGATACGTGGTGTGAGTGCGTATGCACAGCACATGTTGTTAGGGTGATACGTGTTTCCGTCGTCTATTTTGTATACTGGAGGCCGCCATCTTGGTTTCTATGGTAGCACGTGGTTACTATGTGACCCAAAACCTTCTAATCGGAAAGGGGTATATTCGGAGGGTATGTTCCTTTGTACAGGGGTAATTTCCAGATCCGTAGAATTACCACAAACAACCCGACAATCCCTCCAAATCACCGAAATTAACTTTATTTCCCCATTTTATCGTAGTGCTATAGTACCAAAGGGTTACCGGGGGTGTGTTCGATTGAATAGGAGTATACTCCCTGTAGCGTAGAAAAGCCTATCAAATGGAACAGCTTTACTTATTAGATTCTTTTCAGATTCTTTATTCACGGTACACGTACATGTAAAAAGGTTACAAATAAACATATTGCACAAATGTAATGAGAAGTATATCGTGGGAAGTGGCATAGCCAGATTGGCTGTCTACCTGCCACCCCCTGGAAGAAGATGGGGTGATTGCAAACAGACTGTGACTGAAACAATGAACTGAGAGCCAATTATATGACACATGATGGAGAATGACGATCGAATCATTACTTTTCTGGGATTAGAGTATTGGTGCTTCAAGGTAGGCAAGAAGCAACCTGCCTATAGGACTCCCTCCACTTATGAATGAATGAATGAATCTTTATTTTGCAGTACACTATTATATGATAAGTTCATAATGCAAATAAAGTATTATATAAGGTAATAGTCTACTGCATGGAAACGGCATACCCATAAAGGCTGTCTTCCTGCCACTCCCATTTTGAAAAAAAAACCAAAAAAAAAACAAACAAAAAAAAAAACACATTTGTTCTGACATTAGAGTTGGAGGTGGGGGTGGTCGAGCCTAATTTTCTTTTTTTCCCGGTCGTGAGAGTAGCATGGGTTAATGACCAGAACTGTACGGTTAGGGTTGAAGATCGATGTGGAGAGATCCAGAGGGGTTAGTGATGCAGTCAGGACATTGTGGATTGGTGCAGGGAATGTTAGTCAAATATGAACTTAGTGCGTTCTCTCTTAATCTGTTCTTGAATTGGGACCTATTGTACTGTTGAGTTAATGGAGGGATTTCGTTCCAAAGACGTGGGAAGAAATGGAGAGGTAAGTCGGATGAAAAACTAGTTCTGGGCTTATGTATAAGTATTTTGCCAGACTGCCTTGTGTTCATGCCCGAGGGATTATGGTATATTTCAAACAGTTCGTTAAAGGAAACAGGTAATTTGTTATTGCACCGGTCGTGCATGAACAAAAGCGTCTGCAGTTTGTAGAGATCGTGGAATTTTAGTATTCGACAGCTTTTAAAAAGTTGATCAGTATGGGATGTGTAAGATTTATTCGCTATAATTCGGATAGCCTTCTTTTGCAAGCCACAAATCCTACTAACAAAGGGAGAATGTCCCCATACAAGAATACCATACGTTAAGTGACTATGGATTAAGGAAACGTATAGTGTTCTTAATGCATGTAGTGGGAGAAATCGTTTTGCTCGGTTTATGGCATATATTGCTGTAGCTATTTTTAGGCAAATGGCTGAACGTGCTGCTTAAATTTTAGATTTTCATCCAAGTGGATTCCTAAAAACTTGAGTGTTGTTTCCTCTTGCTCATTTCCGATTAGTTGTATGTTTGTGTTATTAATGGCTATGGTCCTGTCTCTGGCAGTGTATAAATCACCGTGGGGGTGTAATAATATAAATTTGGTTTTAGAAGCATTAAGAGCCAGCTTGTTAGCAGCACACCATTCCTGTATTTTCACAAGTTCAGAATTTGCATTTCCAATGAGATCATTCACGTTATTTGATGACACATATCCTGTGGTGTCATCTGCAAATGACAAAATGTTTAATAATGTTGAATTGCTGATATCATTAACGTAAAGCAGAAAAAGGATAGGGCCTAGGATGGACCCTTGTGGTACACCTGTAGTTGTGGTTTCCCTATCCGATTCTTTATCATTGAATGGTACAAATTGACTTCTTCCAGTTAAATAGTTATCGAACCAAGAATTGGCCACAACTCTAAGACCATGTGAAAAGTGTTGTTATTGATACTATCGAAGGCTTTGGAAAAGTCTAGGAAGATGGAAAGGGTACAGTCCTTCGTCCTTTTGTCGTTCTGAGCGGCGACATCATTTACTAAGTGCAAAATGGGATGTATAGTTGAATGGTGTTTTCTGAAACCAAACTGATACCGGTAGATGATGCTTTGTTCATCCAAAAACAGTTGCAAACGCACTTGCATTATTTTTTCAAGTATTTTTGAAAACGTGGGAAGAATACTGATTGGCCTGTAATTGTTAAATATGTGAGAGTCCCCGCTTTTGAATATAGGTATTATTTTAGCGACTTTTATTTTGGTTGGCATCACGCCCGTCGAGAAGGAAAGATTGATGGTATGGGTGAGTGGCTTTGCTACTTCAAAGCTTATCTCTTTCAGTAGCTTAGTCGACATTCTGTCACAATCTTTGGTCTGTTTTCCACTTAGGCTTTGAATACAGAGAATTACTTCTTGTTCATTGGTGGGTGATATAAAGAATGAGTCAGTGCAACTATCCCCAATGTATTCTGAGAAATGCCGTGATGGTGTTGGTACTTGATTACTTATTGATTTGCCAATGTTTGCAAAGAAAGTATTAAATTTATTGGCTATTTCTTTAGCATCGGTCAATTCAGAATTTTCGTCGATGAAAGAAGAGGGTAGTGTATGAGCACATTTCGTTTTACTGATGGCTTTGCGTAAGATTTCCCATGTTTTTTTTAGCATTATATTTGTTTTGGGATGATACCTTACTGTAGTAGTCTGCTTTGCTCTTTCGTTTTAATCGATTAAACATGCGGAATGTGATAGAGCGTAGTTTCTACAGCGCATGAGACAAATACAAATGGCGGAATGTCATAGAGCGTAGTTTCTACAGCGGATGATCCATCTGGTTACTGATTTTGTCCTTTGTGCTTGACCTTGGTATTGAAATATAAATGATTCTCTTAATTCTTGCCACGTTTTGATGACAGTTGTATGAAGATGTGGGTTTTGTAAAGATTGTTTTTGCTAGCCTCTAGTTAAGAATCATCGGTGTTGCCTTATTTCGTTGTATTCTCAAATTTGACATCGATCAATTTTGCCTATTTCGGATTGTTTTCTGATTTATTTCGGACATATTAGCAGAGATTCCATTGCTACAGCCATCAAGAACATCTACGGGTTCTACAACCGTCTCAAACAGTGATCTACAAAAGTTGATCCAGGATCTCGAGGCAAAGAAGCTTTCTACTGGTATTGACAGTATTAGATCGGAGATTATTAACCTAAAGACCGAAATAATTACCGTTAAGGTAGAAGTAAATTCTATAAAGGAGTCTGTTGCAAACTTGAAAACTGACTATGTGGATCTGTCAAAAACTGTGGAGTACAACTCTGAAAAGATTGAAGTCATGGAAAATAACATATTACCTGACCTGGAATTGAAAATGGAGGCAAAGTTGTCTGAGCTTGAAGAAAAACGGATCCTGAATGAGATTCATGATAGAAAATACAATTTATTGTTATATGGAATCAGTGAGGAGCAGGGTGAGGATCCTTAACAGAAGGTTGAACAGTTTTTGAAGGACAATATAAAACTTGAAGAGTCGAAGGCAGTGGGTACAGTACAGCGTGCTATAAACATTCATAGGCTTCCCGTAGCAAGGCACGGGGGACATCAAGGAATACCTCCTCCACACCCACTTATAATTAAAACAGGCAACGACCGTGACAAGCAAGACATTTTACATGAATCAAGAATCTGAGGGGCACCAGGATGAGTGTCAGAACAGACCTCCCGCCCTCTCTGAAAAAGGAAAGGGGTAAACTTTCAACTATTGCCTACAAACTACGGACAGAGAAAAGCTACCAAACGAGGATAAGACTCAGTGGAGTGAGAGTACTCTTGGAATTCAGAGAATCTTCTACAAGAAGATGGAAGGAATATACTGAGTGTTAAATATCTATCTTAAATATCTTCAACGATCTTGAATGATACCACCAGTGGGAAAACTATTACACTCGTTCGTCTTGCTGTTAAATAGCAAAACTTACTGAACCAGGTAGTCATGCTAGTGAAATTGTGCAGCTTGATAAGTCGTTTATTATATATATATATATATATATATATATATATATATATATATATATATATATATATATAGAGTAATATCCATTAGTCACAATAAGATGGCTAATAGGAGTAAGTATGGACATCCGTAACACGGAACACAAAGCCTAAATTCTAAACCTAAATCAGAAATCAGTCTTGTTGAGTTCAGATTTCAGTATTAGTATTAGCTACCAGAGAACAGGACTGAAAAAGATATAATCTGATCTACAGCCTAACATAAAGTGAGGCCTATACCTTAAACCCTCACACTAAATCACTCCTGTTGGGTCCAGCTCCATCGAACTCATCTTGGCTGTCATGTTACAGTTTGGGTGGATTTGACGGTGCTGGGCCTAATAGGAGGGATTTACTTATTTTGTTGTCAACTGTAATTTAGTATTAATGCTAGACACCTGAGAACAGGAAAACCTTAAGTGTAAACAGTAAATAGCAGCCTGCCAGGAAATGATGCCTAAACCCAAAAAACTAAAATCAAATCATTCTTGCTGGGGGCAGCACCATCCAACTCATCTTGGCTGCTGTCGTGTTACAGTTTGAGTGGATCTGGATGTGCTGGGCCCAATAGCAAGGATTTATTTACTTTGTTGTAAACTGTATTGCAGTATTATTGCCAGCTAACAGAGGACAGGAGATACATTAAGTGTGAGCAGCAGCCAAATAGAAAATGAGGCCTACACCCTAAAACCTAAAGTCAAATCATTCTTGTTGGGTGCACCACTGTCGAACTCAACTTGGCTGCTGTGTTACAGTTTGGGCGGATTTGATGATGCTGGGCATAAAAGGAGGGATTTATTTACTTTGTTGTTAACTGTATGTCAATAATATGATTAGCTACCAGAGGACAGAAAATTATTAAGTGTGAACAACAGCCCAAGCAGATAAGGAGGCCAAAATCGTAAAACCAAAAAACCAAATCGTTCTTGTTGGCACTGAATAACTCATCCTGGAGGTCATGTTTCATTCTGGGTGGACTTGATGGTGCTGGTCCCAATAAGAAGAATGTACGTACTTTGTTGTCAACTGTACCTCGGTACCATGTTAGTCACCAAACGACAGGAAAATGTGAACAGCAGCCTAACAGGAAATGAGGCCTAATCCCCCAAAAGTTATAACTGAATCATTTTTGTTGGGCGCAGCAGTGCCAAACTCATCTTGGCGGTAATATTACAGTTTGGGTGGGTTTGATAGTGCTGAGCCCAATAGGTATGATTAATTGAATTTCTTGTCAAACTGTTCTTCATAATTATTGTTAGCCACCAGTAATATTACAGTTTGAGTGGGTTTGATAGTGCTGAGCCCAATAGGTATGATTAATTTAATTTCTTGTCAACTGTACTTCATAATTATTGTTAGCCACCAGAGAACAGGAAAACATTAAGTTTGAACTGCAGCCTACCAATAAATGAGGCCTAAACCACAAAAGCTGAAATCAAATCATTCTTGTTGGGTGCAGCACTGTCAATCTCATCTTGGCTGTCATGTTGCAGCTTGGGTGGGTTTGATGGTGCTGAGCCCAATAGGTGTGATTAATTTAATTTCTTGTCAACTGTACTTCATAATTATTGTTAGCCACCAGAAAACAGGAAAACATTAAGGTTGAACTGCAGCCTACCAATAAATGAGGTCTAAACCCCAAAAGCTGAAATCAAATCATTCTTGTTGGGTGCAGCACTGTCAATCTCATCTTGGCTGTCATGTTGCAGCTTGGGTGGGTTTGCTGGTGCTGGGCCCAATTGGGAGGGATTTACTTACTTTGTCGTCAACTGTATTTCAGTAGTACTATCAGCTACCAAGAGGACAGGAAAACATTAAGTGTGAACAGTAGCCAAACAGAAAATGAGGGCCTCCACCCTAAAATATAAAACCAAATCATTCTTGTTGGGTCCACCCCTGTCAAACTCATCTTGGCTGTCATGGTACAGTTTGGGTGGGCTTGATGGTGCTGGGCCTAATAATAATGATTTACTTACTTTGTTGTCAACTGTGTTTTAGTATTATGGTTAGACACCAGAGGGCAGAAAAACATGCAGCGTGAACAACAGCACAGCAGATAATGAGGCCTAAATAGTAAAGCCTAAATCCAAATCGTTCTTGTTGGGTCCAGCACGCTCAAACTCATCTTGGATGTCATGTTACAGTTTGGGCGGATTTGATTGTGCTGGGCTCTAAAAGAGGGATCTACTTACTTTGTTATCAATTGTATTTCAGTATTGTTGTTAGCCAACATGAGATAGGAAAGCTCTGAAAGAGGGATTTACTTACTTTGTTTTCAACTGTATTTCAGTATTGTTGTTAGCCATCATGAGATAGGAAAGCTTAAAGTGTCAAAAGTACCCTAACAGAAAATGAGGCTTAAACCCTAAAACCCAAAACAAAACCATTCTTGTCGGGCGGAGCACTGTCAAACTCATCTTAGCAGTTACGTTTCAGTGCGGGTGAATCAGATGGTGATGGGCCCTATAAGAAGAATGTACTTACTTTGTTGTCAATTGTACTTCGGTATCAGTGTTAGTCACCAAAGGACTGGAAACCATTACGTGTGAACAGCAGCCTAACTGGAAATGAGGCCTAAACCCCCAAAAGCTATAAGTAAATCATTTTTGTTGGGCACAGCACTGTCAGACTCATTTTGGCAGTCGTGTAACAGTTTGGGTGGATTTGATGGTGCTGGGCCCAATAGGAAGGATCTGCCTATTTTGTTGGTAACTGTACTTCAGTATTATTATTTTTTTTATTTTTAGCCACCATAGGACAGGAAAACATTAAGTTTGAACAGCATCCTAACAGAACATTAGGCCTAAACCCAAACAGCTAAAACCGAATCATTCTTGTTGGGTGCAGCACTGTCAAATTCATCATGGAAGTCATGTCACTGTCTGGGTGGATTTGATAGTGCTGAGCCCAGTAGGGAGGATTTACCTACTTTGTTGTCAACCGTACTTCATTAAAATTGTTAGCCACCAGAGGACAGGTAAACATTAAGTGTGAACAGCAGCCTACCAGGAAATGAGGCCTAAACCCCCAAAAGCTAAAGGCAATTCATTCTTGCTGGGTCCAGCACTGTCAAACTCTTCTTGGCAGTCACGTTACACTTTGAGTGGATCTGATGGTGCTGGGTCCAATAGGCAGGATTTACTTACTTTATTGTCAGCTACCAGAGGACAGGAAAACATTAAGTGTGAACAGCTGCCTAACAGAAAATGAGGCCTACACCCTAAACCCTAAAGCCAAATCATTCCGGTGGGGTCCACCACTGCCAAACTCATCTTGGCTGTCATGTCACAGTTTGGGTGGATTTGATGGTGCTGGGCCCAATAAGAAGGATTTACTTACTTTGTTCTCAACTGTATGTCAGTAATGTGGTTAGCTACCAGAGGGCAGGAAAACATTAAATGTGAACAACAGCTCAACAGATAATGAGGCCTAAATCGTAAAACCTAAAACCGAATCGTCCTTGTTGGGTCCAGCACATTCAAACTCATCTTGGACGTCATGCTACAGTTTGGGTGGATTTGACGGTGCTGGGCCCTAAAAAGAGGGGTTTACTTGTCAGCTGTATTTCAGTATTAATGTTAGCCACCATGGGACAGGAAAACCTAAAGTGTGAACAGTAGCATAACTAAAAATGAGACCTAAACCCTAAAACCTAAAATCAGATCATTCTTTTTGGGTGGAGCACTGTACAACTCACTTTGCAAACTCATCCTGACAGTCATGTTTCAACTTGGGTGGATTTGATGGTGCTGGGCCCAATAGGAAGAATATATTTAATTTGTGGTTAACTGTACTTCGGTATCATTGCTAGCCACCAAAGGACAGGAAAGCATAAAGTGTGAATAGCAGTCTGACTGAAAATGAGCCCAAATCCACGGAAGCTAAAACTAAATCATTCTTGTTGGGTCCAGCAGTGTTAAACTCATCTTGGCTGGCAGGTTACAGTTGGGATGGATTTGATGGTGCTGGGCCCAATAGGAAGGATTTACCCATTTTGTTGTCAACTGTACTTCATTATTATTGTCAGCCACCTGATGACAGGAAAACGTACAGGATCGATTTACTCTAGGTTAACCTACTTCAGTACTATACACACCCTGATTCGTTATCAGCAATTGGTGGGTGAACGTAGGGCCTTCACTTTCATAATCTCCAGTCTACCAACTAGAGTGAGACTCAAATCCTACCATGCCCATTAAATTTACTTATAACATGCACTTCACCTGGTCACCAACACTTGACGCAACTTATATTAAATCCGTGTAAATTTTTCTAATTGAGTGAATGTCCAGGGACATTGAATTTGATATGTGAACAGTATGTTACTGGGTCATTTGAGACAAATCCCGGATGATGCAGGAAAAGCTCGAGAAAAGAAGAGAACAAATCGTTCAGTTCAAATGTGTGTTTGAATTTGACCACCAATTGTGTGTGGGAACCCCTGTCAATCTGTCAAGAAAAGTACGTTTGTACTCATTTTGTCATGGTCGGTTTGTAATGCTGGGTTTTTCCTCCTAGAAACAGATAATGCGAAACAAAGGGATTTGAGCGTTTCCTATCCAAAGTCACGGATTTTCGGAAACTGTTTATTTGATTCTTGACAGAGTTGGTGTTAGATCTGGTGATTTTTTAATTAATTATTTCTACTTATTTTTACTCTCTTTCGGTATTTAATCAGGGGCTGTGCGGGTGGTGAAGATTGGGCACAAAATTAGGTGATTGACTGTGTTTACATTTTTTTTTTTCACTTCTGTATTCCCTTCCATATATATAACAACGCTTTTGGCGTTCTTCTAGATTTCAAAAATGTGGCCACCCGCGGCATCTGTGGCCATATCATGGCTGTTCTATCATGTGACCACTGATGCTTCACATGGCCGTGGACACAATATAGATAGTAATGGTATGGGTCCTCTCATAGCCTGCTTGTTTTGACTGCGTTACTGCTTTTATATATAACCACAAGTTACCTGCTGTGATACTGACCAAGGTCGTAATTCCTTTGACTGCGTTACTGCTTTTATATATAACCCACAAGTTATCCACTGTGATATTGACCAAGGTTGTAATCTATTTCCACAATGCTACTTTCCACTTAACCAGATAGATTACCTCAGAGCATTAACTTTTCTTATGTTATGCATTTTTCTCATATTCTTACCTGACATCAAAGCATATATTTCACTTTTCACTGCAGTTTATAAGCAGTGCAAAATCCTCGAAAATCAAGATAATTTTTTCCTCATGTTCGGACCATCGCTTGCTCTCTTTCTTCCTCCAGGTAACTATGGCTAACACAATTTCTCTTGATAAGATCCAAAATAATGACAATTTTGATTTCCAGAAAAAACTGAACGATATTATTTCTACGATGAAGAAGACCTCACCCTCCCATTCAATTCTCTTGACTCCGGTTGCCATTACTTTACGCCCGATAACTTTAAAGATGAAATCAAAGCCATATCTCTACTCAACATCAATTGTCGCAGCCTGAATGCAAACTTTGAAAATGTTCATAACTTACTTGTAGATCTGCAGACAAATTCCAACTTTTTCGATGTGATCGGAATGACGGAAATATTTAACGTGAAATCTGGTGTTGAGTACCGGCTTGAGGGCTATCACCCGTTAGTGTCCCGTACTCGTCCTGACGACGATGACGGAGGCGGAGGCGTAGGAATGTTCATAAATGATAGTATACCCTATAAAATACGAAATGATCTCTCAGTCTTCATACCACATGTCTTTGAATCTCTGTTTATAGAACTATCCCTCAAGAAGAAATGTATTGTAGGGACTATCTACAGACCAAACACAGCTCCTAAGGCAGACCTTGATCTGTTCCTAGTCAAACTAACTGAATTGCTGGACTCTTTAAGCAAGGATAACATTGTGGTCTACCTCATGGGTGACTTTAACATAGATCTGCTCAGTGTAAATACTCACAGCAAAACGAATACCTTTATTGACTCGCTATTTACTGCTGGTTTCCTGCCCCCTATAACAAAACCTACCAGAGTCACGGAGTTTTCCGCAACCATAATTGATCACATATTCAGCAATAATATTAAAATGTTCATATCTGGAATCATAATTACTGACGTCAGCGATCATTTTGCAACGTTTTATGTAGATGAATTAGATAAACGCCCCCTGTAACGCCTAATTATCGACGATCCATGAAAACTGAGAATGTCATTCGATTTAAAAGACTCTTAATGGGTTGTGATTTCTCTGATGTTACCAATGACGTTTGTCCTAATTCGGCATACAATCGGTTCCTGGATAAATTCCACGCAGTATTTGAACAAGCATTTCCCCTGAAATCAACCCCCACACGAAAGAAATATATGAAACGAGAACCTTGGATGACCTCTGGCCTATTGCAATCGTCCCAAACTAAAACTAAATTGTATGTTAAAAAACTAAAATTTCCTACTATCCAAAACATATCAGAATACAAAACGTTTTGTCAGGAATACAACCGCTTGAGGCGGAAATGCAAAGCAGACTATTATAACCAAGTTCTACTTGAAAACAAACATAATATTAAAAAAAACTTGGGACATCTTGCGAAAGGCCATTTACAAGTCAAATAACCACCGACAAATTCCTCCCGCCTTCTTGGACGGGAATATCGAATTATCCGACCCTACAACAATTGCGGACAGATTTAACACATTCTTTGCTAATATTGGTATGAATATAAGTGCTCAAGTACCCCCGTCACAACGTCGCTTTTCAGAATATCTCGGCAATAGTAATAACGGGAATTCATTCTTTATAACACCTACTAATAAATATGAAATAATTACTTGCGCTAATAAATTGAAAGGCAAATCAAGTACTGATATCAATGATATGTCAACCAAACTGCTGAAGGAGATTGTATATGAGATAGCAGATCCCCTGTCACACATAATCAATCTGTCTTTCGCTGTAGGTTGGGTACCAAACAGAATGAAGATAGCCAAAATCATTCCTGCCTTTAAATCTGGAGATCCCCAACGTTTTACCAATTATCGCCCCAAAAGTATTCTTCCAACATTTTCAAAAATACTTGAAAAAGTAATGTACTCACGATTATACACTTTTCTCGACGAACATAACTTTATATATAAGTATCAGTTCGGATTCAGGAAGTGTCATTCGACTGTGCATCCCATTCTGCAGTTAATAAACAGTGTATCGGAAGCAAATGATAAAACTTCAAAGGATTGTACACTATCAGTTTTTCTAGACTTTTCAAAAGCATTTGATACCATAAATCATTCGATGCTTTTAAAGAAACTTGAATGTTACGGGGTAAGAAGTCTACCTAACCCCTGGTTTGAAGATTACCTAACAAGCCGGTGTCAATTTGTATCCTTCATGAACAGCACATTGGAAGTAATGGACGTCACCATTGGAGTACCACAAGGTTCAGTTCTAGGTCCGCTTCTTTTTTCATTATACATTAACGACATCAGCCACTCTACACTACTGTAGGTGTTATCTTTTGCAGACGATACCACAGCGTATACATCAAGTGGGAATCTAGATTCTCTGTTAGACGAGACCAATACTGAACTCGGTAAAATCAGTGAATGGTGTGCCGCAAATGGATTATGCCTGAATGCCAGTAAATCAAAATGTATGTTGTTACACCCGCAAAACGATTCGTATCATGCCGCCAATAAAAGGATATCTCTGAACGACTTAGACATTCCATTTGTTACCAATAGTCACGAGGAAACCTCTGTCAAATTCCTAGGGATCAACCTGGACGAAAATTTAAAATTCGAACAACATACGTCCACAGTTTGCCTAAAGATGGCCAGGGTAACATTTGCCCTGAATAGGGCAAAAAGAACCCTTCCCTTGAAAGCCCTGAAAATATTGTATCTCTCACTGATACATAGCCATATGTTGTATGGTATCCTTGTCTGGGGCCATGTGTCTTCCACCAGTAGAATCTTTACACTGCAAAAAAGGCTATTCGTATCATAAATAATCGAAAATATATCTCACACACTGAACCCTTATTTAAAAATTGTGGAATACTGAAGTTCGAAGATTTGTATAAGCTTCATGTGTATCTTTTCATGCATGACTGGTACCACAATAATCTTCCTACGTCATTTGAAAAACCATTCGAAATATACACAAACCCTTCTGGAATGGAGACAAGACAAACAGGGAATGTGCGCACTCTCAAACCAAGAACTCGCTTCTCTGCTGACCTCCCGATTCATACTTTCCCGAAAATTTGGAATGACTTAAATCTCGAAGTTCGGCAATATAGCAGGCCTCTGTTTAAAAAGACAATAATCAATTCGTTCTTAAACGCATATTCTTCTGGCATTACTTGCACCAATCCATTCTGCCCCGATTGTGACACAGCATAAGTGATCTCATCCTCCCAACTACTGAAGATCGAGGATTTGTGTGGTGATTTGGAGGGTCTTATGTTCGGGATAATCTACAATTAACCTGAGCATGGGACCTTTCAAATCACTATTCATCTTTTCGGATTACTTTGAGCATTGTGTAAGTGGTTTTAATCCTAACATGGGGAAAGCTTCACTGGAAGTCTACCTGGGAGCTTTACCAATTGTGAACAATCCATTCTGTCTCGATTGTGACCCAGCATAAAGTGATCTCATCCTCCCAACTACTGAAGATCGGAAGATTTGTATAGTGATTTGGGGGGTCTTGTGTTCGGGATAATCTACAATTATCCTGAGCATAGGACCTTCCAGGTCACTATTCATCTTTTCGGATTACTTTGAGCATTGTGTAAGTGGTTTTAATCCTAATACGGGGAAAGCTTCACAGAAAGTCTTCTTAGGAGCTTTACCAATTGTGAACAACGAGGATAAAGAGTTAAACGACTTTGATGTCAGGACAGGATATCATGTTTGGGAATGGCAGGAGGACAGCCTCTCCGGCTATGCTATTTCCATGCAGTATACACCTTTTTGATTGCTACCATATTTTAATTTATGTAAACTGTATCCGAGTATGCTGCTAAATAATGTTTCAATTCAATTCAAAAAAACATTTGGCAATACCTTTTGTATTCGTCTACAATCTGAAGATTTCTGGTCTTTAACTTTTTGACATACAGTTTGTTTTTTGTTGAGGGATGATTGTAAAAGTCCAGTTGTCATCCAAGGTTCACGTTTTACAAATTTCTTTGGGATTGTCGTGGTTTTGATTGGAAATGCAGTGTCAAAATGTCTATAAAAGATATTAAGAAATGAATTATGTGCTTCATTAGGGAAGTCAGTATTAAGTATATCCGAAAAATCGGTTGTCGAAAGAAGGTCCTTAAAATAGTTAATATTCGTTCGGTTAAATGCACGTTTTTGTGTTTCAGCAATTTGGGGAGTAACTTTGTTCGATTCTTCCAAATAAAATGTTGCAAAGTGGTCACTTACATCTGTAATAACAATACCCGATTTGTTTACCTTGTTGGCATTACTGAAGATATGGTCTATTAACGTTGCAGTAGAGTGTGTGACCCTTGTTGGTCTCGTGGTAGCTGGTAAGAAACCGGCACTAAACATAGAGTCAACATACGTACTGGTTTTAGAGTGATTATTAAAATTTAAGAGGTCAATATTAAAGTCACCCATTACGTAAGCATTTTTGTTACTAAGGTTAATTTTCTTCAGGAGTAGGCCTAAATTAGACAGAAATAAATCGAGGTCTGCTTTCGGTGCAGTATTGGGTCTGTAGATAATACCGACTATACATTTTTCATTTGAAGTAATTTCAATAAATAATGATTCAAAAACATGGGGAATGAAGATAGAGAGGTCCTTGCGTATTTTGAATGATAAATTTTCTTTTATGAATGCCAACCCCACCTCTACCGTCGTCATTGGAAGGGCGAGAACTGTAAATAAGTGGACGATACCCTTCTAGCTCGTAACTTACTTCTTCTTTGATGCTAAAAGTTTCAGTCATACCTATTATATCAAAGCAATTTTCGTTTGCCTGAAGATCACACGGTAAGCAACGAAGGTTTTCAAAATTAGCATTTAAGCTACGGCAATTAATATTAAAAAGAGACAGTGATTTATTTTTGACTGACACATTATCTTTGAAGTCATTAGGTGTGTAATACCCGCAGCTCTGATTATCAATGGCAAAGGGTGGGCTTGGGTCATCGGTATTGTTCGATATAGCGTCATTAAATTTTGATACAAAATCAAAAGTACTATCTTTCTGGATCTCATCAAAGACCGTGTTATTAGCCATGATCGTTGGGTAAATTAAAGAAGGCATCGTTGTGACCAACCATTTGGGAAAATAGGATATTCAGAATGATGTATCTAACAGATCTATTTACATGGAAAGGTATGTTGTTCATAGAATTAAACAAAACTCTGATGTCAGAAGTAAAATAGAGATACACATACATAACATACTGAGATTGGGAAACCCTTCTTTATACAGTACTAGCGGGTGAATACCCGGCGTTGCACGGGAGAAAATGGTTATATCAATATACCATCAGATATGATCGATAGAAGGTCAAGGTCAACAATTTCCAGGTCAAGGTCACCGGCACCGGCACCCCGATAAAGTCAAAATGACCGATGGGTCAATATACTCGCACACATGACATTTTAGCCTGATCGGCCCTGCCGTTTTCGAAATAAAAGGTCAAGGTCACCAATTTCAGGGTCAAGGTCACCCCGCACGAGCACCTCGATAAAGTCAAAATGATCGATGGGTCAATATACCCGCACATATGAAATTTTAGCCCGATTGGCCCAGCCGTTTTCGAAATAAAAGGTCAAGGTCATCAATTTCAGGGTCAAGGTCACCCCGCACGGGCATGGAACCCACCCCATGTTACTCGCAGGGACGAATTACCCCGCGTACAAAATTTGAGATCGATCGGTCGAGAAACGGAGGAGTTCACCCGGAAAAAAGACAGAGAGATAGAGAGATAGATAGATGGACAGATATAGAGATAGATAGAGACATTCGCATTTATATATTAGACTAGCGGGTGATACTCGGCGTTGCACGGGAGAAGATGGTATATCAGCCGTTTTCGAAATAAAAGGTCAAGGTACCCAATTTCAAAGTCAAGGTCACCCCGTGCGGGCACCCCGATAAAGTCAAAATGATCGATGGATCAATACACCCGCACATATGAAATTTTAGACCGATCGGCCCAGCCGTTTACGAAACAAAAGGCCAAGGTCACCAACTTCAAGGCCAAGGTGACCCCGCACGGGCACCTCGATAAAGTCAAAATGATCGATGGGTCAGCATACCCGCACATATGAAATTTTAGCCCGATCAGCACAGCCGTTTTCGAAATAAAAGGTAAAGGTCATCAATTTCAAGATCAAGGTCATCCCACACGGGCACGGCATCCCTCCCATGCCACCCGCAGGGACAAAATACACCCGTGTAGGAAATGTGAGATCGATCGGTCGAGAAATGGAGGAGCCCACCCGGGACAAAAGACACAGAGAGAGAGAGAGAGAGAGAGAGAGAGAGAGAGAGAGAGAGAGAGAGAGAGAGAGAGAGATATATAAAAAGATACATACATTCGCACCCATATATTGGATATACGAGCTTTAGATTACTATAAAGATCAGGGCCAGAGGGAGAGACTGGGTGGAGGCGGAGGCAGTGGCATTGGGGTCTGGAAGGCCAGGATGTTTGGGCTAAGCCTATCCCCCCCCCCGCCCCCAGACAGTCCAAACATGACCTGAAGGACCGCACCCCTATTTGTTGGCCCGTTACATCCTTTAGATGGATGCACCAAATAAAAAAAAACGAAATAAGGGCTCTCAGGCCACGTCAGGACTAAATAAGGGTTCTCAGGCCGCGTCAGGACTCAACCAATCCCAGGCCACGTCAGAACTGACCCTGTTAGAATCATACACCGCGACACCCTATTCCATTCATCAATAAAACAGGATATCGCGATGCATGATCCCAACAAGGTCAGTCTCTTTGCTGCTCGCGAAATATCAAACTCCATCAAAAGTAGACTGGTCAACAATGTTATTGCAGTTAAAAGTTACGCTCTGATTGACATGACATCCGCAAAACTTGTCAAAGAGACTATCCTTGCAGGTTAACTTAATACAGCCGAGGCCAAATTTAACGTCTATGCTATAAAATGGCTCTTGGATTTCCTCTGCCATGCCTGGGATAACATGAAATACTCGGATAACATGGCTTAAGGGCCTATATAAGTAATGGAATTTTGTTTATTTTGAAATTCTCACCTCTCATATTCCTTCAATTCAGATTAAATATACACAAATTATACATCAAAATGAAGGTTGGGATGCATAGAACACGAAACACATATGTAATCAACCCATAGAGTCGACTGCAGGCACCACTGGTTCCTGGAAGTCTGCTACCGTATTCGCACCAGAACTGATAATAAAATAATATTTCATCAGAACAACTTGTGGCCAAATGTGCTTCATATATCCAAGAACAAACCTAGGCATTCAAAACACTTTCGAATACAGCGATAGGACTACATTTTGGAAAAGGACAATACTGTCTGCATTTTTTATTGAAGATGGTTTCCATGCTCGACAGACATGCGCAAATCACTCGTTACCACGAATTTCCATCGATAAACAAAATCGTAATTCTAAGAAATTTCAACAGGTATCATGATACCTTGCATTGAATATGGCAACTGTGCAATCTCTATCAAATAACGGTATACTGTATGAAGGCGATCTTTTTCATTATTTGATTTTAGACGGCGTTGTTTTTACATACTTTTTCTGTCCGATGACGTCGACCGGAAATCGAAAGTATACTCACGCGTAAACAAAAGCAAAGGCTTTGGAATTTTCCCCAATGCAGCTCTGTCGCTGTGTTTTGAAGAATTTTTATCCCCAAGCTTTGTTCTTGGATATGTAAAGCACATTTGGCCACAAGTTGTTTTCGTGAAATATTATTAAATTATCAGTTCTGGTGCGAATACGGCAGCAGACTTCCAGGAACCAGTGGTGCCGACAGTCGACTCTATGAGTTGATTACACATGTGTTTCGTGTTATATACATTCCGGCCTTCATTTTGATGTACATTTTGTGTATATGTAATTTGAATTGAAAGAATATCAGAGGTGAGAATTTTCAAAATAAATAAAATTTCATTACTTATATAGGCCCTTAACATTTTCTTCGATATCTCAGGCTGACCACTAACGAAGTATTGCCCCGCGAGCAGACACGTGCCTTGGGGCACATACATTCTTACTGTTCAGATAAGGATGTATGTCATCACAATCCAAAATCACTAAGACGATTCCACAGACTGTGCTTCTATGGAATTGGCTTTGATCTTTTCTTACGAGTAAGCACAGGCGGTTTTTAACATTGGAGAAATATCTTGACACCATCGTTTTTAGATGTCATTATTCACGGTTTTGTTAAGGGGACGTCCAGCCTAACTTTGGTCAGATTTCATGCAATTTTCTTTCAAGTCTAAAAAAGTCCCAAAATGAATAACTCCAATAAATTATATAACAAAATGCTTGGAATGAAACATAGAACATGTGGAAACTGAAATTTGCCATGGGACTGCTGCCATGTGTAAATAGCACCACCTGAAAGTCTGCTATGGCATAAGTAAGAGAACAAAATTTTTAAAACAAAATACCTCAAAATAAAATAACAGCTGTATTCTATAAACATTGAAGTACATACTCGAAGAAATCTTTTCCTAATTCATGAAAGTAATAAAGATTGAGACCAAATGTTATAAGTGGAGTGCTCACTGATTGAAGGCAGACATTTTCTTTTATTTATGTTTTGATTTGGGGAGTTCAACAACGGTCAACTTGAAGGAGTCCACCAGAAGAAGTATGGAAGGACAAAAGAGTGTCTCCCAATATAAAGATGTATGTGTCACTGTGGTAGTTTGGAAAGAAACTATGATATTCTCCTATGTAGAATGCACTGCAATGTCATACATTGTAGTTGAATAAATATATTTACAAACCCCTTGCACTGTAACCCCTTTTATCCCATGCATCAATTTGATAGTGATTGTTAAATTTGTTTGGTTTATCAATAAGTATAATAGCTTTGTTTACTCTTGGACACCAATACACTCATGATATCTGTTGGAGAAGAAATAAGGGTAACTGTAACCTGTCACTGCAATAAACCATCTAATGTACTTAAAAGTACATTGTTATTCAAAACACATCAAATCAACCTTACATAACCATTATTGCATTACTTTCCCCAAGGAGGCATATTGAGATCAGAAGGGCACATCCAGAGGGTCTCACATATTTTTTTCAAGAACGCAGTACACAAAGCAATCCCCAAAAGGTGACAAGTGAGCTCCATTTGACACAAAAAATTTTCTGGGGGGGGGGGGGGGGCTCTCTTCCTTGTATGACTCTGCCTCCGGTTCTCAAGGGCATATGCCTTTTTTTCAAAGTTTAACTCTTTTTTTCTTTTTGAAGATCCTGGCCACACATGTTACAAACACTATCAGACAGGTAACCCTCCAAATAAGTGTATCTGCAAAAATCATGTTTCATTGCAAAACATTCTTTTTAGACTTTAAGTTCTGGACATTTCATGCTTCTTACTTCCAACTATAACACTTCATTTATCGATTAATGGGTGAATATAAAAGTCCTGCCATAATCAATTTTGAGTTCCATAAGCCTTCATAACAGCTCCGATAAAAGTGTCAAACATCAGATTGGTGGCTTTATACAGAATATTCATTAGGTTATTGCTTGATAAGTAATAGGAACGAAATCTTCACCAGAAATATTTTGTCGCAATACATTTGAGGGTATCAGCAGGCACTTTCCAACAAATTGTAACAAATCAACTAGTTATAAACAAAATTTTCTAACTCAAAAGAGTGAAAAAGTACCCAAAATGTGGGAAGAAACACATGCTACAGCAGCTACACAGGCATTGTTTTCCCATGATGCTCGATCACAACACCAAATATCCTTCAAATCGGAGTAGCAGTGGTTGAGATACAAGGGAGAATGTTGGTACATGTAAATTGATGAATGGGTAAGAGGACAGAGGTCACCACTGCACGGCCCTAGATACACCTTTGATTTTACAACTTCCAGGTCTGGGGCATAATAATCGCAACACATCCACCTTATCAATTCATAATTTCAGTAAAATAAAAGGAATTATCAATTTTAATTAATTTATAGATGATGGGAAATATTTGGCTTCTTTCGCCTTCTCGTACTATTAATTACCACAAACAATATCAGTTTGATGCCGACAAACGAAACTGAACGCATGTGGTCTGGTTAAAAAGTAACTCGGCATGGATAATGAAGAAATTGCGAATAATTCGTGTATTTCATTTGTTTAAGAGCCAATTGCAGCTAATTTTGACCGTGGATTCGATAATTCGTTTCGGTTTTGACCACACGGTCACGCTGACAGCGGTTATGTTTATTGTGATATGCAAATTGGGAGATAGTTTCCGGTGAAGGAGATTTGTCAGTGTAAAACGTTGACAAAAGACACTGATCGACACTTGTGTTAGTATGGTTGGTTGCAAGAAAAAACTAAATTCTCAGCATCGTCCAAACGCACCTTATTTAAAAGCGCGAATGCATCATTTTCAACCCATCTTGAATCGGTCCTTTGCAGACTTCAAACACAGCCGCGACAAATTCCATGGTTACTAGGAAGTAAATAACTTCACAACATCGGGGGAAATAAACACGCTCAATATAGTTCCAGATCACTTGGAATATACTTCGTGAAAAAGTGATTTCTGAAGCATTCTGCTTACTTTGTTATGAATATTGCCTTATTTTATGTGTATCGTCCCGATTTTATACACTCGGTTATTTTTTTTACAAGTGGTTCATGTTCTCTTTCTAGTGCGCAATAATTCAGATTTTTTGTCAACAAAAAAGTTCAGACGGTCTGTAAACACGAGAGGGAATTTCGAACCATATTGTGCAGTTATGACATTAACAGCTAAAGTATTTGCTGTCATCTGTTTGCAAATCCGCTCATACACTGTCTCGAACAAATAAAGGGAGTGATCACGTCCTTGCATTCTTACGATTGCCCAAATTGAGTATTTCTGCAAGAACCACATTGTAATCACATGACCGGAATAAACATCATTGAAACATGGCCACATCCGGAACATCCAAACTTTGTGTTAGTGTTATTACATTAAAACATCAAAACCCACCAGAGTGTGTGTCAAAAAAATGCTTTCTCCGAGTCTGTAGTATGTTATCATTATATTGAGGACAAGGCTTTCGAATTACCGATTATTTTGTGGTTTTACCGATTCGTTACTTACGCCATTGGCAAATTAATCTTCTTCAAAATCATAAAATTCACTTTTTTTCCTGAAAAAAATGATATGTCCCTTTTCTATGCACTTTACTCCTTATTTTGATATATAATTTGCCTTTCCTTACTTCTCTCATCTGTTTCTGAGGCATTGGGAAAAATGTCAACAAATTGACCAAAGTTAGGTTGGACGACCCCTTAAGACAGCTTAATATATCGGCCAAACTAGGTTGGTACAGCTTCGCCGAAACACGATTTTCATGTTGTCCAACAGAAAGAATGAATTGGGACAATCAAACGCATTGTACAGCTTGGTCCAGAACACGACCCTCCTATAATTCAATAGCGAGACCGCCATAGGATTATCCCATGTCAATTTCTCCATTATACCACAGGAAAATCGGCTTCAATCTTTAGAGAAAATCGAAATTAAACAGTGATGTTTAACTTAAAAAAATTGGATGTAGCTTTGATTCGGAATCAATAGAACAGCAATTCTGTTCAGAAAGTGTGTGTGTTCCAGAGAGCTGTCCTCACTGCCATCGTGGTTCAATTCGTTCAAGACACAATTTTTCTACAGAACAGAAGAGAAATAGAATTGGGACGATTTCGCGGTATTTTGTGCAGTTGAGTCCCTACCCTGATTTTTCTATACTTCAACTGAATGACTGATGCAGGATAATCTCCGGGTAAGACACACAAGAATTGAGCACCACACAGCCACTCACCAGGCCAGCAGTGGCATTGGGGGTCCTGTCTGTGGTACGGTCATACACCATTTTCGAGTTTTGGATATAACTTAAATGGGAGATTATTATTAATGGGAGTATTATGTAGTATGTAATACATTCTCGGATATCCCTTGGAACAGGTTGATACACGCGACTAATTGGGTTGATACAGTCATGTTCGAAACATGATTTTCCAAAAATTTAACAGAAAGCCTGAACTGGGATAGTCTAGCGTATTATACAGCTTGATCCAAAACACGACCTCTCTACAATACAATAGGGAGGCCGACATGGGACGATCCACGTCAATCTCTGTATCACATATGAATAAAATTTATCTTATCTTATCTTATGATAGGAATCTGTATGTGTGTGTGTGTGTGTGTGTGTTCAAAACTCAACTCTCCCATAGATTTCTTCAGAGACTAGTATGGGATGAGTTTAAGGTTATGGGCAGCTGGATTCAGATCCGGATTTTTTATAGTTCAGCAGGATGACCGGTGCGGTATAATCTCAGAGTATTGTATATGAAAATGGATGTGCCTCTCATTGGATATCAAGGAGATAGTATATATTTCACTCACGGATATTCCTTGGTATAGGTCGATACGTCAGGCGCACTACGCCGGTACGGCTACGTTCAAAATAAGATTTTCCTGTAATTTAACAGAAAGCCAGGATTGGGGAAATCCAATGTATTGTACAGCGTGGCCGAATGCACGACCCTCCTAGAATACAATGGAGAAACCGACATGGGACAATCCCATATCAGCCCCTCCCCCATATGATAGGACTCTGTATGTGCGTGTGTGCACAGATTCCCATCACATAAGGGGGAGGCCGACATAGGATTATCCATATAAGGGAGATGCTGATAAGGGAGAGGCCGACATGGGACTATTCACTTAGAGATTGGTATGGGATGAGTGTTGGGTTTTGGGGGAGTTAGATTGAGATCCGGGTTTTTGTAGTACAGCAGGAGGACAGGTGCGGGATAATCCAAAGTATTGTACATGTAAAAGATATGTCTTTCATTGGTTATCAAGGAGATAGTATATAATACATTTACGGATATTCCTTAGTACAGGTTAATACATCAGATGAATAAGGCTGGTACGGCTATGTTCAAAGCACGACTTTCCTGTAATCCAACGGAGCGCCTGTAATGGGACAATCCAATGTATATTGTACAGCTTGGCCCAGAGCACAACCCTCCTAGAATACTTATCATAACACCCGAGGGCGGCAACAAGTCCCATCGTGAAGTTCGTATCGTTTAGACTGCGACAAAGAGGTTGGTCATGATGTTTGGGCGTGGTGTTTACGTTAGATGCATCATCATCGTAGGATGACGAATGTTATGATTTATTTGTTTAGACTTTTTGTTTGCAAGTTCTTGATTGTATCCATATAGTATTTTACATAGCACCACTGTAAGGAGGAAGCGCGAAAGGTTGCCCAAGATGAGGATTCCAGATTTAGACGCGGACCACGACTTTGACAATTTCCAAATTTACGAAGTCTACGAAGTGCAATCGGGGCAGTAGGGATTGTTACAGCGGACATAACTGGAATATGAGGAAATGAATGTGGAAGTTAAGTTGTTCTTAAGCATGCTTCTGTCGCTAATATTACGAGTTGTGTCGTCCTGAGCATTCCATAGTTTCGGGAAGGAGTATAAAGGAAATTTATCCAGAGTTTGGGTCCGTGTTTTTTCTATGTATAGGAGGCCCGACTGTCTAGTTCTCCTACCAGATGGATTGTCAGTAATTTTAAATATATCATTGAAAAACACCTGTAAGCTGCCGTTCTGCCAGTCAAACACGAACAGTAGTGCATGTAGCCTAAACAAATCATCAACCTTGAGCATTTGATTTTCTTTAAACAGGGAATCTGTATGAGAATTGTACTTTTTGTTATTAATTATTCGTAATGAACGGTTTGCAGGACAGCTAGTTTTTTGATAGCTCTTGGGTTGCCCCATGCCTGGATTCCGTATACCAAATGGCTATGTATGAGGGTGTAATACAATGTTTTCAGAGCTCCGTGGGGGAGGATATTTTTAACTTTGTTGAGACTATAGTTTGCGCGTACTATTTTCGAGCATAATCGGGATATGTGAGCCTTGTAGGATAAATGTTCATCAATGCTAATTCCTGAGAATTTCACAGATTTTTCTGTTTCGGTGGCCCCAACCTTGTTAATGTTTTGGTTATTTATTTTTACCTCTTGATAAAGGTTATTGTTCCTACCTTTATTTGGATTAAGTATGATGTACGAGGTTTTCTTAGCATTCAGCATTAACTGGTTCACAGAGCACCATTCGAATAGTTTCTGGAGCTCGTCATTGAAATACGGTGTAATGGGATTATTGTCGGAGCCCGGGCAGTGCGCAGTGATGTCATCGGCAAATGATAAAAGATTGAGTGATGTTGAGTTACTTATATCATTTATATATAAAAGAAAAAGAAGGAGGCCTAAAATCGAGCCCTGTGGTACACCGCAACTCTGTTTGGCTAAGTCCGATTTGTGTTCTCCGTACGTAACATATTGAGACCTGTTGCACAAGAAACTTCTAAACCAATTGTTGGTGACACCTCGGATACCATATTTTTCCAGTTTACCTAATAGTATTTCGTGATTTATGGTGTCAAAGGCCTTTGACAAATCCAGGAACAGTGCTAAGGTGCTGTTTTTTTCTTGTTTATTATTTTCTATTGCGATGCTTCTAAGGAGCTGAAGAACTGGATGAATAGTACTATGTCGCTTTTGGAACCCGTATTGGTGAGGGTGTAAAATATCAAACCTATTGAGGAAACTAGCTAGCCTCACTTCCATGAGTTTTTCCATTACTTTTGAGAATACCGGAAGTATACTGATAGGTCTGTAATTTGTAAAGCTGTGCTCGTCACCCACTTTAAATATGGGTATCACCTTCGCGATCTTCATCCTGTCTGGTACTTTGCCGTTTAGGAAAGAGTTGTTAATTACATGTGTTAGAGGATCCAATACTTCGGTTACCGTATGATTAAGAAGATAGGTTGTGATATCATCGCAGTCTTTAGATAATTTTGGCTTCATTTTGTTTACTACTCGGTTGACTTCTGTGGGATTTGTGGGTATTAAATAAAGATTATTGGAGACATTGTTGTCCATGTAATCTGTGTAGGACTTATTAGTTTTCTGAATCTGTTCAGATGTGTTTTTTCCAATGTTGATAAGAAATTGTTGAATTCTTCTGCGATGTCATGGGGCTCGCTTAACTCGATGTTGTCCTGGATGAAGAACGAGGGTAATCTGGCTTCACGTTTTCATTTATTGATGGCTTCGTTTAAAATCTGCCACGTTCTTCGCATATTGTTTTTGTTTTCGTTTAAGATATTTCTATAATAGGTAGCTTTACATTGTTTTTTTTACCTTGTTGAAGATCCCATTTTACAGAGTCCGATAGGAATCCCATTTTACGGAATCCCTTTTGGAAAACACCTGTGGCTACGGAATCCCTTTTTGGTCGTATGTGCCGATGTGATAGGGCACATTGTGTCACATTGTGCCTTTTCACATAAGCACATATCGGCACATAAAGCATGTGCTTATGTGCTAGGGCACATTGTGTCACATTGTGCTTTTTCACATAAGCACATATGACAAAAATGGATTCTCCAGAAGGTATCCTAGATAGGTATTCTCAAATAATACAATACCAGGCCATAGGTATCCTCAAATACCCCTATGTGCCTATGTGCTAGGGCACATTGTGCCTTTTCACATAAGCACATATCGGCACATAAAGCATGTGCTTATGTGCTAGGACACATTGTGTCACATTGTGCCTTTTCACATAAGCACATATGACAAAAAAGGATTCTGTGGTAGGTATCCTCGAATAATAGAATACCAGGCAATAGGTATCCTCAAATACCCATATGTTCCTATGTGCTAGGGCACATTGTGCCTTTTCACATAAACACATATCGGCACATAAAGCATGTGCCTATGTGCTAGGGCACATTGTGTCATATTGTGCGATTTCACATAAGCACATATCGGCACATAAAGCATGTGCCTATGTGCTAGGGCACATTGAGTCACATTGTGCCTTTTCACATAAGCACATACGACAAAAAAGGATTCCATAGGATATGGCCATTGAATATAGAGGTAATGAGAATCGGATACAACTTCGTTGTTATAAGGAGAGATACCTCTGCATATAGATTACGGGAAATCAAGCAATCTGATTAGTTAGTTATAATCTGTATAAAGGATCTAGATAAAGGATACTACAAAAGTACACGGAATAGGGTCAGCACTAACAAGAATAGATCAAAAAAGCTAAATATAGTAATAATAATAACAAGAAATATCGTCTCAACCCGTCCAACAGTTCAACTATCTTTGGGACTTAACCTACTTTTATCTTCATCTTGGAACAATATATTGTATTTATGTCTTGTATATTTGTCCAGCGAGAAAGGATGGTAGTATGTTGGTGAATTATGGCGGGTAACATTACACTCGGCGAGGTGCAGGTAGACGCAGAGTACGACTTTATACAGCTCTATAATGAGAAAATATGTTCCTTGGCAGAAAATGATGAATCCCCATATAATAACCACGCAACTGACTGCAACTACTTTTCGCTAGTGACTTTCAGTCAATGGCTTGTAAAATAGACGCAGGATTATCAATATTCCATCTCAATTGCCAAAGCCTGAAGGCCCATTGGGATTCCTTCCAAAATATGCTATATAACCTACAAACAGGAAAGAACTTCTTCGACATAATAGGACTTACCGAAATACTCCAAATTCCTCCAGAGATGTCGTTCAGTCTGGATGGCTATACCCCGATTATTAAACGTATGAGACACGAGAATGATGATGGTCGAGGAGGGGTTGGTCTATATATCAAAGAATGAATACCGTAGAGAGTTCGTAATGATATTTCGTTCTTTATTCCCCATGTTTTCGAATCTCTGTTTATTGAAATTAAAGATAAATACCAACCCAGAATTATTGGCGTTATTTATAGACCCAACACTCCTCCTAAAGCCGACATCAACCTCTTCTTATCAAAATTAAATGAAATAACGAATGTTCTAAATGCCGAAAATAAAAAAGTTGATATTATGGGGGATCTTAACCTAGACCTTCTAAAAGCAACCACACACTCTAAAACGGAAGAATTTGTTAATCTCATGTTCAGTCAAGGCTTTCTGCCGTATATCACCAAGCCAACGAGAGTAACCTGTCGTTCTGCTAGTCTGATAGATCATATCTTCTCTAATAAAAATTCCCGAGCAGCATTACCTGGAATAGTCATATCTGACGTGTCAGATCATTTTTGTGTTTTTTATATTGAGGAAAAACCCAAACCAAAAGATACACCACACTTTACACTAAAAAGAATAATAAATGCAGAAAGAATTGTTGAATTCAAAACATTTATCTCGCAAAGTGATTTTAATCCTGTAATGCAGTCGAATTGTCCCAATGAGTCATATGAAACCTTTCTAAACATCTATATGAAAGCCTATGAAAAAGCATTCCCTCTCAAACGTGTTCGCCAGAACAGAAAATTTATTAAAAAACAGCCATGGATGACAAGGGGGCTTGTAATATCCTCCAACAATAAAGAAAAATTCTACAAGAAAAGACTCCAAGCTCCCACCGAAAGGAACTCAGAAAACTATAAAAACTACTGTAGAATCTTCAACAAGCTATGTGGCTTATGACCCCTTATTGGAACGAGCAGGTGTTTTTTTTTCTTCTCGAAAATGAGGCTTATGACCCCTCATCAAAGTGAGCCTGTTCCAGTGGGGGCCGTGGGCGGTGTATATCGACATAACGGATGGAACAAATAGCATAGAACTTGTTTACTATTTACTAGTGTCATATAACATCCATGCTGGATGAAGGGTTATTCATTCATTCATTCATTCACTCATTCGTTCGTCATTCATTCATTCATTCATTCATTCATTCATTCATTCATCCATTCATTCATTCATTCATTTATCCATTCATTCATTCATTCATTCATTCATTCATTCATTCATTCATTCATTCATTCATTCATTCATTCATTCATTCGTGGACGGATGGATGGATGGATGTGTGGGTGCTTGACTGATCGAGTGTGTGGATGTGTGACTGACTTGCTGTTTAGGGTAACAAATTAAAGTACCTCCACCTCGTTTATTTTTTTATCAACCCGCTATTTGCAGTTCATGATTTCCTGACTTTTGCGTCGGAAATGTGGCTTATGCCCCCTCAATGGAACGAGCGCGTGCCGGTGGGGGTTGTGAGCTATGCTTCTGACGCAAGGGATGGAAGACAAATTTGTCTCTCAAGAATTTTTCTCATTAGAGTCGTCTATTCTTCGTGCTCGAATAAGGGCTGTTATGTTTGTTAATTATCAGTTATTAAAGTGTACATTCCATGATGTAATTAAGTAATACTATTCATTAACAAATCAACTTTTAATCAGTGAAAATATACCTTGAAGTATAGCCAACGCTAGTTCGTCAATGTAGTACCAGTGAAATAACCGAGACAGTTATTTCGCTGGTACTGCATTGACGAACTGCGCAAGTTCGTTAAGTTTGTTCGAGCAAGATTACTTTAGCCCACAATAGTTTTTACTTGGGTACTCACCAACCGTCGGCTCTGCACATGATCGTCATCATCACATGCAGTGCTTTCCGCCCTAGTTCGTCAAGCTAGTTCGAGCAAGATAACTTTAGCCCACAATAGTTTTCACTCGGCTATTCACCCTTGCTTTGCGTAGCGTCCAAAACCGACCAACGCTTTTCACAAATAACCACCGAATCTTCGTGATTTCTTTCTTGTTGTTGCCTTGGAGATGTGGCTATGTGGCTTATGACCCCTTTATTGGAACGAGCAGATGTGGCTATGTGGCTTATGACCCCTTATTGGAACGAGCAGGTGTTTTTTTTTGTTTTTTTTTCTCGACCCCTCATCAAAGTGAGCCTGTTCCAGTGGAGGCCGTGGGCGATATATCTCGACATAACGGATGGAACAAATAGCATAGAACTTGTTTACTATTTACTAGTGTCATATAACATAAATGCCGAATGAAGGGTTATTCCTTCATTCATTCACTCATTCGCTCGTTCTTAGTGTTACTAGTGTCATTCATTCATTCATTCATTCATTCATTCATTCATTCATTCATTCATTCATTCATTCATTCGCCCATAGTGTTACTAGTGGCATTCATTCAGTCGTTCATCCATTCGTTCACTCATTCATTCGTTCGTTCGTTCGTTCTTTCGTTCGTTCGTTCGTTCGTTCTGTATAAAGGATCTAGATAAAGGAAACTACAAGAGTACACGGAATAGGGTCAGCACTAACAAGAATAGATCAAAAAAACTAAATATAGTAATAATAAGTAAAGCTGTTCCAGTTGATAGGCTCTTCTACGCTACTGGAGTATACTCCTATTCAATCGAACACACCCCCGGTAACCCCTTGGTACTATAGCACTACGTGCTACACCGATAAAATGGGGAAATAAAGTCAATTTCGGTGATTTGGAGGGATTGTCGGGTTGTTTGTGGTAATTCTACGAATCGGGAAATTACTCCTGTACAAAGGAACATACCTTCCGAGTATACCTCTTTCCGATTAGAAGGTTTTGGGTCACATAGCAACCACGTGCTACCATAGAAACCAAGATGGCGGCTTCCAGTATACAAAATGGACGACGGAAACACGTATCACCCTAACAACACGTGCTGTGCATGCGCACTCACACCACGTATCACTATGGAGATGACGTCACAAGATGGCCGCTCACGCCGGTTACCATGACAACCAAACATGGCTCCACCAGGTCACGTGACATGACGTCACTTCCGGGGTCCTGCCCGGGTACATGCTATACTACTAACAATGCTTGCAGAAGAAAGTTACTGTTTAGTGTTTAATCTCATCTTTATAGTCAGGGAGCCGAGAATGTAAAAACAATGTTCGTTCAACATCCTCTACATAAAATGTTTGACACCTACAATTAATTGCTATGACCCTAAATAAGATACCCAGGCACACTGTAGAGATGTCAGTTGGTGCAAAACAATATGGCCACCATTTTCAAGATGGCCGCCATTTTCTACTTTACAACTGAATGAAATACAAATAACATGCTGAATGAAAATGCATTTATTTATGGCGTACGAACAGGTTCGAAAATAATTATTGAAGTACATACTATATTATTTCAGGTTCATCCTATATTATTTGAGGTTCATCCTATATTATTTCAGGTTCATCCTATATTATTTCAGGTTCATCCTAAAATAATATTTATGACCCTCTCGTACGCGATCAATAATTTGTCCGACCCTGGATGGACTATAATTATTGTTTCATGTTGAACCAGGTTCAACATAAATATTTCAAGTTCATCCTATATTAATTGAGGATGAACCTGAAATAATTTGTCCGACCCTGGATGGACCAGAATTATTGTTTCATGTTGAACCAGGTTCGACATCAATATTTCAGTTTCATCCTATATTAATTGAGGATGAACCTGAAATAATTTGTCCGACCCTGGATGGACCATAATTATTGTTTCATGTTGAACCAGGTTCGACATCAATATTTGAGGTTCATCCTATATTAATTGAGGATGAACCTGAAATAATTTGTCCGACCTTGGATCGACCATAATTATTGCTTCATGTTGAACCAGGTTCGACATAAATATTTGAGGTTCATCCTATATTAATTGAGGATGAACCTAAAATAATTTGTCCGACCCTGGATCGACCATAATTGTTCAGGATGATGCTAAAATCCCACGGTGCAATACGCTCCACGAGCCAATCAGTTGAGTCGATACAAACGCGATGTGTGCGTGCTTTCCGAACATTGGGACATAACTGGGGGAAAAAAGCAAGATAAACTTGATGCAGGCACACAGCTTCAGACAAAGAATCCCGCTGAGAGATTGTTTTGTATGCGCTTCACGCGATTTTTTTTCGACCCTCTGCAATCACGCAAAATAACTGAGATTTTTTCTCATGAAAATGTCAAATGGGCAGTGTTGATTGTTTACTGTACTGTTACAAACAAGTTGTGTTTTAATATTGAAATATGACTCGCTAACCAATAGTGTTGCGGACCGGACCGCAAACAAACGGTCCGGTACCGGTCCAGGCGTGGTCCGTGGTACGGTCCGATGAGGACCGGGCCGCCCCTGCTGTACCGGTACACAGGCACGCTGGACCGGTCCGGTGCGGTCCAAGGGACCGGTCCATGGAGACGCAAAGGGAAGTTTTGCACTCTCCCAATTGATACACAAACTGATAATTTCATCTTGATAGACGGTGAATACACTGAAGTCGAGTAAGTTTGAAGTAATTGTCAACTATATTGAGCCAATCTGTCACCAATCAACCATCTGCATCCTGTGATTCCTGCCACGGGTGTTTGGTGAAGGTATCAGGGATGAGCGGTTCTACAAAAAAAGTTCCCAAAATAGCGAACGCTCAAATTCGATGACAAGAACCTGTCATTCAATTCCTTTGTCGGCAAAGAATTTCATGTGTATTGTGTATCTATTTCTATAAACCCCGATCTGGATTATGTGCACATGGAAACTATTCAGTTGGTAGTAACTTGGTCCCTGTATTTCATCTGGTAGGTTTGGTGTGGTGACCCTATTAAATTGGACCATGGGCGCAGATCATGGGGGGGGGGGGGGGGCGAGGGGGGAGGGGGCGTGTGCCCCCCACAAAGTTTTTCGGGGGGGGGGGGGGCATTACATGTTATGTCCCCCGCGCTCCTCCCACATATATAGGTC
>JAUFNR010000374.1:0-36224 GCA_031216915.1 Pictodentalium vernedei | reverse complement strand
GGATAAAATGCGGAACTGCTGTATTTCAGTTTCAGACGTTAATGGAAAAAATTAATATTACATTTCGAAATTATTTGGATGTGACAGGATATTCTAAGAGCAACTCTAATTACATCAAGAGGTAGGCGAAATAACAAGATGGCAATGGGGAATGATAGAGTTTCAAAAGCCAGGAAAAGTCAGATACGAAGAATATGTTGTACAGTACGCAAATGCGACAGAAAGGGCGGTAATCTGAAATTATTGTGTTATTACTACAAACCTCAGCGGACATGAAAACAGATGCCCCAAGGTGAAAGACAAAGAGAATGGACTGATAAAGGAAAAAGAAAAATTGGACAAAAGAAAAGGGTATTTCAGTGAAATAGTTAAGTGATTGCAAACGGTAGAGCAACTCAAACACAAGAAAGAAACAACAGTGAAACTTTACATCAACATAATCGAAGAGGGAAGACGAGCAGCAATGAGGTAGCTGAAAAAACAAGACGTGTCGAATCGACAAAATACGAAAAGAAATGTTGAAGGCAAATGACGAATTTAATATCTGAGAGGTAAGAAAACATTGTGGGCTGAATGGAAAGATAAATTTGAACTTTATTGACTTCGAAAATGTGTTAATGTCAATGACGGTGGAGGGGGAGGGGGGGGGGCACTTTGTAACGTTTTCAAAACCTCGAGCACTCCATCCAAAACTGTGAACATCCTAAACGAAATATATGGCAAATATAAGGCAAATGACCAATTTAATTGACTTCGAAAATGAGTTAGTGTCAATGAGGGGGCACTTTGTAACATTGTCAAGACCTAGAGCACTCGGTCCAAAACTGTGAACATACTAAACGAAATATATGATGGGTTGGAGTGCACAGTAAAGTACGATAGACAGTTGACTCACGATTACAACAGGACCGTATTATATAACATGTTCTATCCTTTCTTGGGCTATGGGGAGAGCAACTAACGGGAACAAACAAATGTAGTGAGGGTTAACACCAACACTGGAAGATAGAGACATTAGGATAACAAATATTTTTTTCAGCAAGAACGAATTTGGCTGGAAGTGCTTCACAGCAGTCTGTCCTTGGTGTTTGTACAAACGATTTCAACACAAAAATCTTATTATTCACCTGCAGGCCACATAAGGTATTATTATAAGTCATTATTCAGTAGAATTCGCTTTCTAATATAACATAAAGATACGTTTCCAGTGATACCGTTCTTGTCTCCGTTCATTAAATCTACATTGACAGAGCTCTGAGCCGATAACGATGTACCATTTGGTCCGGGGCTGCTTATTTCGGTATATCACAGCTAACCTGTATTTGCACAGGTCGTTCCCCTATCCGCCACCCGGGGACCCGCTCAGTAGGGAATGGTGAAAGAGATCAAAATGATTTCTCACCCCTTGAGTTTTTTTTTTTTTTTTTTTTTAAATTTTTAAAGTTTTTTTTTAAAGTTTTTTTTTTCATTTTATGTTTTTTTTGTCATTTTAATTTTATATTTTTTTTTTAAATTTTAAATTTCTTTAATACTTGAGGCTTTTAAACTGTATTTTCGACAATGACCTAATCACAGATCTGTGAAGAATATAACGGTCCTAAAGTTTCAAGTAAACAACTATCTTCAAACAAACCAAAAAGTAGTACATAATCATCAAGAAGACACAATTGAAAATAAAAAAGGCTTGCCTGTCTCAGAAAATGGGAAGTGACCGAGCAGAAAAAGGTTAATAGCAAGGCAATGTAGATGAGGCGTGATTACATATACGAAGCACAGTAACAGGAGATTTGTTTTGGAGTGATTGGTATACATATAATCGTATGGTCTGGGAACTGTATGGATAAATAGAGTTTAACATATGCTTAGGACCAGATCAGTACCAAATGATGTATCGTGGAGTTAACATAAGCAATGTTCAAAGCACAGTTTTAAATGTTTCGTAATAAGTTATGAGGATAAATCTTCCACTTTGGACAAAATGTATTTTTTCATCTAGTGGTGCTTAGTGTTAAATCAGCAAGTAAACGTATATGTTTAAAGGAAAAAAATAAATAAATAAATAGCGGATGATGATCTTCAATATCTGTTTGGTAAAAAACAAAGATGGATTGTGATGACAATGAATTTTTGTTATAAATTAGATGACTCTTATGCGAAAAGATGCTTAAGAAAATAGAATCAATAATTACAGTGCGATACAGTACACTATTGTTTAAAATAAATATACATGATGCAAAATATGAATGGTGATAAAAAATCTTATTGCTGAAGGAATGACTGATACATATAATCTTCTGAGCTGGAATATGTATGGATAAATGGAGTTTATTTACTTATTCTGATGATGCGTTGGTAGCACCAGATTAAATGCTGAATCGTAGCGTTAAAATAAGCAGTGTTCATCTTACCACAATTTGAATGCTTTGTAAGAAGTGATGAGGAAACATTCAGATTCAACACTTTATTTTGGCATGACTGAGATCGGGCCATACGAAGTGGACATGAACACTGGCCAAAATATTTTTTTTCTATTTATTGGGTGTTAGTATTATATGAGTAACTTGTGGTATGGTATATGATTTCATGATTTCATGTAAGGAATAAATAAATAAATAAATAAATAAATAAATAATGATGTACAATATCTGTTTGGTAATGTGGTTAATGGTGAGAAAGAATTGTTTCAAATTAAATGGGGCTACCGAGAGATGCTGCTTAACAAAATAGAATCAATAAATAACGTGTGATACTGTATAGGATCGATTTAATAAAATAGGAAGAATACATTATGATAAAAATGAATCGTGATAAACTAAAGAGTGGCATTACAGAAAATTCCACTTGAAACAAAATCGGTTCACTCTGTTTCGTTAAATAATAACATTGCTCGTTCTAGCTGTCACTGTTACTTATTTTCACGCCATATGCGTGCTGGTGCTTCTGTAAAAAAAGTGGTGAAATAAATAAAACAAAAATAGGCTTGTTAGTTTGCAGTGAGGAACGTTTTGGACAATTTAATAAATATGAACAGCACGTGCCTCCAAAATCTAAAATACATTTAAACAGACTGAAGAAGTTCGTAAAAAAAAAACAAACAGCAAAGTGTGCATGCGGGAGTGTGCACATACACCACAGGAACAGATGGTATGTGTCAATATTAGAGATCGAAAAATAATTATATGATTGTATGGAAAAAAGGAATACTTGTCGGAAAAGAGTGTAATATTGTTGAATAAAATGAACTATGTAGGAAAAAAACCATGCTGAAACAAATGTGGAGGCAATCCTAACCGACCATCATCTACATAACAAAGATATACCATGCACAGACAATTTGATGGATAACCAGTTAACACTTCTGTAAGACGTGCCTGCTTTGTAACCCTGTTGTGTAGCATCCTGTAGCGAGGCAGTCCTCACTGACGATCAGATACACAAGAAAGTATACTATCAGTAGAACGTTTCACAGATAACCGTGCAGATTTTATGTGAAAAGTGCTACCTGTGTATAACTTGCTGTGTAGCGTCCTGTAGCGAGGCAATCCTCACTGACGATCAGCTACACAACAAAGTATACTATGAGGGGAGAAATAAATGTGAACACACTCGACAGGAACAGAAGGTAAGGCTCAATGTTAGAGATCGATCGAAAAATAGTTACATCACTGGTTGGAAAACTGGAATACTGTCGGAAAAGAAGGTAATATTGTGTTGAATAAAATGAAGTATGTTGGAAAAAAACATGGTAAAACAAATGTGGAGGCAATCCTCACCGACTCTCATCTACATAACAAAGATATTCCATGCCAAGACAATTTGATGGATAACTACTTGCACATTTTTGTATTTTTGTAAAACGTGCCTGCTTGGTAACCCCTGTTGTGTAGCGTCCTGTAGCGAGGCAGTCCTCACTGACGATCAGCTACACAAGAAAGGATACTATCAGTAGAACGTTTCACATATAACTGTGCAGACTTTATGTGAAAAGTTTTACCTTTGTATAACTTGTTGTGTAGCGTCCTGTAGCGAGGCAATCCTCACTGACGATCAGCTACACAACAAACTATAGTATGAGGGGAGAAAGAAATGTGCGGAATCTGGTTTTGTCAGCGCGCAGACAATAATTTCTGTGAATTTACTGATAACTCACTAAACGTTTGTGGAGCATTTCATTGCTTTTGGAAAATTTGCAATGTGGCACCATTTGGTCACGCAGTCTTCAGTGACTATCAACTGCATCACATACTTTACCATGAATTGGTAATGTTTCTATATGCGTGCGCGTGTTGCTTTGAAGAAAATGTGATTTCGTTAATGGCTTTAACATAACTATCTTTTCAAGGAAGACATTTAATATCCCTTTTAGAAAACCACATTTCCTCCAAAAAGAGAATTTTCCAGAAACAGTTAAAAGGCATTACGAAAAAGTCTGCTCCATAGTTGACATAGACACAGATCACTGTCTCCCCACAGGGTATTACACTGCAAATTTTACAAAGAAGTGAAGGGTCACAAATGCTTGTGAAGTTAAAAGTAAATTTGCGAGAATGGTGTCTGCTTTCTGTTGATGATTTGGGATCAAACATTCTTATTCGATGCTATCAAACATTTACGAAGGTAGAATAATTTCCATGTAATGTTGTTACACAAAACACTATTCAGGAATTATTTGAAATCTGATAGCAACATGATCACTGTAGTAGGTTGGTATAACAGAAATTGGTGGTGTTGGCATACGGGCCTTCACATACACGTGATCAAGAAGAGAGCCCCAGATTGTTGTTGACTGTGTGACAATTTGTCGATATCCAAACGTTTCTACCAAGTCAAAGATTGGAGTTGGTACTGAGAATAAATTCTCATTGAAATCCCCAACAATGATGATGCTCGAAAATTCTTTTGACTCCAAGTCAGTCAGTAATACACGAAGCTGACGAGCAAAGAGGGTGGCAGGATAGGACTGTGTTCGGTAGACTGTCACAACAATCAAAGACTCTGCTTGATTTGCCATGGCTATGTATTCCAGATTGCTCACAGCCAAAAACATTCTTTTTAAATTCATTTCATGCTTGCAATAAGTGCCAACACCACCCCTGGCCTCATGCTTTAATCTCTGGAAAACCTCTTCATCGTCGTCGTAAGAAGCAGCTCGTGTTTGGAAATAGGAGTTAAACTCCGGAATAAAAGGGCCATATTCATCATCCAACCACGTCTCCGTGAGAGCAATAACATCACAGGCGCAAATGGATGAATGGTTCATCAGGTCATCCACGTGTGGAAATAAGCCTTGGATGTTTAGCAATGCTAATGAAATGGCCCCTGGTGTATGAGATGTTTCTTCAGTGGAAAATGTCAGCGGAAAGGGCTCCATCGCCTGTAAAGAATCTGCAACGTAGGGTGGACAGTGAAGATTTTGTTCTTTGAAATCAATTATTTTTAAGCCTTGCAGTGACGTTACCCTGCTGAGTGCAACATAACTACCGGCAGGGGCAAACACGTTTCTCAAGGAAACTACAGCCATGTCTGTTGTTATTCCTTGCACTTTGTGTGCAGTACAGGCCCAAGCTAACTTCAGAGGAAACTGTCTGAGAACATGGTTGCCTTTACTCTGTTCACTGAAACGTTCAACAAGGACAGCTTCCTTGTATGTTTGTTTCCTGAGAACTTGTTTGCCTACCTTTGGGTCGTCAAACTTTACAAATATTGCACTAACTTTTCCGGATTGATTTTGAACAATTCTCTTCACTGTGCCAAGTACGCCATTTACCAATCCATCACCAGTGTTTAAGTTTCTTATGAGCATGACACGTGCATTTATAGCGACGGCTAGTGTTTCTGGTAGGCTGTCGGATGACCCAACACTTGGTGATTCAGCTGATAATCTTCCGGTACAGGGATTGCGTGAAAACGTTTCCGCTGCAATTTCAATAACATCTGTACACACTTTCCTCAGCATTTCCTTGTTGTGAACATTGCACTGCTTGTTCGTAGGAAAAATGTGAAGGCATTCTTCAGGCAAGTTCTGCTTCTCACTCTTGTGTATAATGTCTAAGTCTTCCTCACACAGTCTGTCACTCTTCGATTTTACTCGAATTCGGTTGAGGAAGCGCGCGAATGTGGCATCGTCCTTTTGCCTCATGACTTCTGTGAGTTCCACAATTTGGAAATTGTCTTTCCAGAGATCAAAGTAATCAGTCAGTGTCGATTTGCTGAGTGATGTGGCACATACTGGTGGAAGTTGGTAGAAGTCCCCAACAGCAATAACACATACATTACCAAATGGAGCATTATCAATTCTTTGTTTGATCTGCCTCAAACGATAATGTATGTATTTTAATAAATGCTTTGAGACCATTGAGATTTCATCTATGATCAGGATTTCTATGTTAGCAAGCTTTGATCTCAGAGCATTTATCTTCGCCTCCCCCAGAGGTGGGAAACCTTTCGAACATCTACCAATACCAAAAGCGGAATGAATGGTTGCCCCTCCAATATTGAAAGCAGCTGTTCCTGTAGGTGCGCACATAAGAATGGAAATTGTGTCCGGTGTTGGCATGGCAGGAGCTAAAATTCGTTGCGCCTCATAAAAAATGCATTTTACCAGGTGAGACTTTCCAACTCCCGCTCCCCCCGTTAAAAACATGTAAAATGGGTTAAGGCGCTTCCCTTGTCTTTTCTCTAGACAATACTGTCTCACCGAATAAAATACACTTCTTTGTTTGTTGTTCAGTGACCTTAACAAAGGCAATATATCCTGTTTTGTGAATAGTGGCTGTAAAATCTCAATGGTTTGGTCACTCTCCGTCGATGGATTATTCATCAATTCAGGAATATTATCAATGGTAAGCTCATCAGGATCTCTGTCGTCTGGTATTCTGCTGGCTACGCACTCGAGTCTTTCTGCCTCACTTTCAGGACACAAAGTAGCCCATGCCTGCTCAAACCCAGGAGCAAACTGCAATTCAAAATTGTCCTCGTAATTCTCGTCAAGTTTATTAAATGGCATAGAGTTACGGAGAACAACATCCTTCACAGCTGTTGGTGTCAAAGATGGTCTCAGCTCAACTGCACCATTGAAGAAATAATCTTCATAGGACGCATAAGGCATTGGCTTGAGATCATCATCCGTTCTGTGAGGCAGAAACAACTGAAGCTGAGAGATAAAATAATCTTCAGGTTGTTTATCTGCAGTGAACCTGGGGTACCTTATTATGGCTGAGTCTGTCCGAGTCCGTTTCAGAACATAGCCTAAATCTCCAGCGAGTGTCGCAACATGTTGACGGTTTGTGTTGTTCAGTTCAGAGCGAGACAAGAGTCTGTAATCCGAGCAAAAGACGGCTAGGCACATAGTCGAAAATTCATCCGTATCTGGTCTCGCTCTGTACTTGTCAATCAAACTGGACAACCAAACATCCTCCGATTCGGCATGTCGTGAACGAATGACGGACAAGGGCAGACTCATCCGCACTGGATTCCTACCAACGGGTATGAACTGCACCTTTCTAGAGCTTTCTTTCAGATGCAGTTCACATACCCTGTATGCTGCCTCCTGCGCACCGATTTCCCGGTGATTGAAGTAGACTCCACCTATTTTTTTCATAGCTCCCTGTGCATCCAAATTTCCCTCTGCCGCTTCTTTGTTGGCTTTTTCCAAAACTGCCCCGGCCTCTGTCTCAGCCTTTGAAATATACGATATAACGTACATCATACAGGAATATGCATCAGTTATGAACTGTATGTCCATATTCGCATTCCAGCAATGCAGTAGGGTGGAATTATAATTATTAATCCATATATCAGTCGGCTTCCTTTCCAATACAGTTGAGGTTCTTTTGGAAAGTATGCACGAGGCATCCTGGAATGCTTGCTGTGTAATACCAGCTGCATCCAATACTTCCTCTGATGTACTATATTCACGCTCTGTCAGGACTTCTTTAACATTTCTTAAAACATTTCTTGCAGTGATGAGATTCTCTTCAGCTGAGAGACCGGGAAGGTTTTCGAAATCAGTTTGTGGGCGGCAGATGAATGTTTCACATGATGGCGGACGAGGGAAATTGAACCGGCATTCATCTCCCCTCTGTTTACATGTTTTGGAGTGCCGTTTGCTGTGCTGTTGTACACTGGCCACAATTTCATGCATCACAGGATAAGTTTCTTCATCGGGTAGGTGGCAATGCACATATCTGTTGACAAACTCTTTAACGTCTTGATCGGAGTCTACATTTATCTGTGGTGCATCCTGAACCCAGAAGAAGCAGTGTACGTGTGGCGAACCACGCTGCTGAAACTCCACACGGTAGAAATAGTCAGTTATTTTACCAATAGGTTCAACGTCCGAAAGAAGTACCTTGCTCAAAAATGTTTTGAACCTATGGTCGAACATTCTCGCTGTAGTTACCGGTGCATTTTTCAAGAGGTCACATTTCTCTGCCCATGTCAAATCGTTAACATCAGCAGAACTCCCTTGTTGCTGTAAAATAGTTTGTATGATTTCGGGCCAACGAAACTCGGCAGATGAGAAGGAACAGAACCAAGTAGGCTTGCCAAGTTGACGAAGCATGGCAAATAGATCTTTGAGGGTTGCTTGCCAATACGGTGGTGTACCCCTAATTGGCTTCATGAACTTGTAAGCCTTATCTTGTTTGAGTATACTTCTCAGGAAGTTTGGATTCGTAAAATTGTCCGCCGTGACAGTTTCTTCAACATTGTGTTGCCGAGTCCCCTTTCTCAATGCGATAGACACTTGTGATATGACCTGTTGTAACTCGTTCATATATTGCGCATAAAACAAGTAAGTCATATCACTTGAGAAACGGGTATCAGCATTCATGAGTCTGGAGAGAAAATATCTGTGCAATGTGATTCTGTTTTCTCTTGTGTCATTGAATGTTGAATGGCCATCGGGAAACTGTACAGGGAAGGACATTGCTTCATTGTAATTGTCCTGCATAATTCGGACAGGCAGATTACCTTCTGCAGGAGCAACACAATAAACTCTTTCCATTGTATTATCCAAAACTTCCTGGACAATGTCAATCGGTTGTAAACAGGTGTCGTGTTGGATACCTTCTATGTCTGTCCCTTCTTCGTTCTCAGTGGGCCCCTCCTGGGTGTCCTCTTCATTCTGTAATTGCGTCGTTTCGAATGGTGGAACGGGATTGTCAAAACTTTCAGTTGCTATCGTCACATTCCCATAGTGCTGGTTATGCCCTTTCAGATGCTCTAATGCTGTTTTGAGCTTATCGACTGCAATATATTGATACTGAACATACCCCTTAAAAGATAATTTTCTTTTCAATTTCACTCTGATTAACTCGTCAGAATCTTGGCGAGGCATTACATTGAGAGTCTGAGATATGTTTGAAGGTACTGAAACAACGGGACCAATAACACCATGCTGACCACCCTTCGGCAGTGCCACCATTTTCACAAATGGGAGATGCCTTGATATGAGCTGCCGTTCGAGTACGTTAAGATCTTGCAGACATTGTGGAATTGGTGCAAGCTCCAACCCGTTCTCTACTGCTTCAGCAGGTTTTTCTCCAAGGAGTAGCTTTCTGTCACACGTGTGACAAACCCATCGTTTTCCCCTTGGACCATTGCGTATAGAGCAATTTTCCATGCATGAAGCAGCGCATTCGTGGAGGTAAGTGAAAGAAGCGCAGGCACCTGCCATAAGTCTAGAGTTCTCTGATTTCTTCTCGTACCTGGTCAGAGCAAATTGAACAACTTGCTTCTGAAAAAGAAGTTTATGGCAAACGCAGCAGATGAACTCCGGACCAACTGAAGTTTCTCTACGAAATTCATCTACTACATTGTCCACGTTCACAGTTGCCTGCACTCTCCTTGTTCGAACTCCATGAATAATTCGTAGTCTATTCATTCTGTAATGTACTCGGCATGCGTGGTTGATTTTTTTCCTGTAGTTGGTGTTTGTTTGGTACCGTTGTTTGTTTTTTGCCATTAATCTGGCTTTTAGATTTTTATTCAACCTGTACCTATCTCTGCTGGCCTGTTTCACCTGCTCTCTCCAGGCGGCTTCCAAGACGTACTTTGAATAACTTCTCAACTTCACAGTCCGTCTCCAGTCATCTTGAGTGGCATATTTCTCTGTACTCTGTGACTTCACTTGTTCCCTCCAGCCTTCATCGGTGGCGTATTTATATTTACTTTGTGATTTGACTTTTTCCTTCCAGCCTTCATCCGTGGCATATTTATCTTTACTTTGTAATTTGTGTCGTTCCTTCCAGCCTTCATCCGTGGCATATTTATCTTTACTTTGTAATTTGAGTCTTTCCTTCCAGCCTTCATCCGTGGCATATTTTTCTTTACTTTGTAATTTGAGTCTTTCCTTCCAGCCTTCATCTGTGGCATATTTATCTTTAGTTTGTAATTTGAGTCTTTCCTTCCAGCCTTCATCCGTGGCATATTTATCTTTACTTTGTAATTTGTGTCTTTCCTTCCAGCCTTCATCCGTGGCATATTTAACTTTACTTTTTGATTTCACTCTTTCCTTCCAGCCTGCATGTGTAGCATATTTATCTTTACTTTGTAATTTCACTCTTTCTTTCCAGCCTTCATTACTGGCATATTTGCGTTTACTTTGAGATTTTACACGTTCCTTCCACTGTGTCTGTGTGGCATATTTCTGTTTACTTTTAATTTTTAAGCTGTCTCTCCAAAATTTCTGAGTGGAATATTTTTCTTTGCTCCGAGCTTTCTGCTTTTCTCTGAATTTTGAACTTAATAAATATTTTAAGTGCATGGTGCGTTTCTTTTCAGCGCAATAGTTTATATCGGAGTGGTATCTATTACGATCTGTTTGCTTCTTTCTTTGTGTGCTATCATTATGCTGCTCGATGAGATGTGTATTTGCAGATACCTTTCGTTGAGCTGGTACTGATTTTTTATTTTGTTGAAGTGAATGCGTTATCTGAGGACAGGCTGGAGGATGTCGATCAATCATTAATGCATTTGTTGGAGCCAGAGGAATGCAACATGGATGGTTAGACCAAAAAGAGCAGCCAGGTATTGGTTCATAATTTTCTTCATAACTTTTATTTTCTTCAAAAATGGATGGTTGAACATCCATATTCTTTGTTGATTGACAGGAAGGAAGCACAGTCGGTTGATCAGGCCAGAAGGAACAGCCAGGTTTCGGTTCATCATATTTTAAAGGGTCGTTTTGTGTGTGGCTTTCTATTGACCATTGTGATCCATCTGGTGTGGCATCAACGGTAAAAAGAGGAACTGCTATGATAAAATTTTGGTTACTATCATGCAGTACCAAGTCGTCAGAGACCTCACTACTTTTTGAGGATTTATTTGTCTGTACCTGTTTTCCCTTTTTTTTCCTTGACAAGCAACCTTTTTTTCTCATTACGACAAAGGGAGAAACGTACGAAGTAAAACCAGAATGAAATTAACGCGCTTCCACGAAACAAAATTATATTCTCAAAACAACTGTTTAGTTTCAGATGACACTGTATAATATTTGTAAATATTCACAAATACAAATGGACGTTCTGCGATTGGGAAACACGATTTTCAGCACTTTACTGTATGGGATACAACTAAATTCAGCCACATGTAGCCTACCGTTAGCCCGATCGTTCATCCAGTGTCGTTTAACTCCCGTGCGATCTGTACGCCATCCGAAGAACCAAAAGACCCCGTTCTTCTTGGCTCGGCTCTCCCGCGCCAGCACGTCCTGTCAATTCAGGTGCGGTAATTTAACTGTAGTTGGGGTGAGCTAAATTACATTTGGGAGACTATACATAATAGCCGACACTGAACCCCATGGTGAGTTTATACACCAGTAACCTAACCAGTGTGCCCTGGTAGTGCCATAGGTTACTCCATTCTTCCCATTATTAAAGCGAACTCTAGTGTTAACTTTGGACATGGAATACAAACGTTGTTTCCAATAAGGACGCTATCAGTGAAAAAAAAACCGAGTCACGCAGAAAGTTCTGCTGACATTCATGGCATAGCAAACGGCATTTTCTTTCATGTATTTTTATGTAACGGAGCTTAAATTAATGTCAGAAAAACGGCGTATAGAATGAAAGGAATATCTTTACAGCAAAATGACAGTAAAATTATAATTCACAGTCAGAGACTTCCTGAAACAATGAATAAAAAAATGAAATTTTATTTGCAGTTTACTTTTTACAAAACGTAATGAGAACGATTAGTAGCAATTTATATTTTTTCGCTTAGCGCCTCATCAACAAGCAATGCTACATCTTTGCAATAGAAATCGATGTGGTATAAAGTAATTCTTCCATAAGGCAAAATATATGAGAAACACATAAAAATGATGTCTGATGTGAGTAAAAACAGTACATTGCAATAAAATGTGCACGGCTGTCTACGGACATATATTACACTCTAACAAAAAGCAAAATGTAAGTCTTGTATGACCAATTTGACATTGTGTCAGAATAGTGTGACCTATTCTACAGACGTGACTCGATGGATACTTATCAGTAACAGGAGACCCGAAGCAACTTGTTATATGTGGCTTCTTCCCATTCCGTCTGCCACACAGATTGAATATATTTATTTATATGTGGCTTAAAAGCACTTGAAGGAATTTTAAAATCAGCGAGAAGCTTGTTTAAAGCTTGTTTTTCTGCACTCTCTGCCTCGGTGTTACCGGGTAGGAGAACATATCCAGGTAATCAGCAAAATATGATATATTGGTCAGACATGAAATTCGAAATGAGAGGATTCTTCAACCTGAGTTTGAGTAAAGCTAGCGAAGAGGAAAGAGAGTCAGAAAAAAAGCAATCATCTTCCTACCTATACATTCTTGATTTGTTCAAGAGCTAGTGGTAAAGCTCTAACTTCCACTGTGAAAATAGTACTTTTATATTTGATAGTCTGATTGAGGTAATTGCCTGGCGATACGTTCTCACCATCTTGAGATCCATCTCTATAGATCATGTTTCTATGTACTGTATTTAAACTTTGATTGGTATATATTCGTTACAATTGCAGAAAGGAGAGTTTGTTTGGAAATTCTTTGGAGGAAGCAAGGTGTAAGACAGCAGTTGGTTTCCTTAGATGCCAAAGAGGAATGTGGGGAATTTATGGAATTAGATTCAAGCGTGGTGGACTCCATATGGGATTTAATTCTAATTCCCAATGGAGGAATATGTTTCTTGAAGAATTGTACATTTTGAAGACACTGTGATAAGGCGGACTTGATGGGTTAGGCAATTAGTCTGAAAACATATTAGAGTGACCATAGAATCCTGTACTTCTCATAAAAAGGTTCTTCCGCCTCGACGAACATTCTTTCAACATCGGTGACACCCTGATATTTAACTTGGTTTGTTTCTTATTTCGAGTGTATTAATGCCAAAAAGCTCCCCTGTTTGTACTACACAAAATTGTGGTTGGTTAGCCTATCAGGAAGAAAAGCGGCATCTTCCATTTCAAGAACTTTGTCAACTTCTAGTCGTTTTATGGCCAGAAATTCTGGGCTACGTTCAACGAGGAATGCATCTGATCTGAATTCCAGAGCGTCGTTCCTGTTCCAGCTATTCCTTTAATTGATTTATTTTTCAAGTGCAAACGGGTTAACGTTTGATACTCCTTAACCTTCATCCGTTGAAAAAGTATTGTACATTTTTGCGAGTTCCTTTCAACAGTGGATGAATCAGGCTTGGTACCTGTGTTAGTCCTTTACCAGATTATGATGACCTGGTTTTGTCTTTTTTCTGATATAAGCACGTTTTATTTTGATTATTAATTCTTCAGTCCATGACGCCCACCGTTTCCCTGAACCCAGCCGCGCGGGGGGGGGGGGGGGGGGGGGTACGTTCCAGCTCAACACGAGCTGGGAGATAAAACCGAGAGTAGATGAAAAGCTCACTCGGACAGCTTTGATATAAATGCATAGCCGCTGATCGGCGAGTGCGGGTAGTGCTAGGTATTCAAACGGAAGCCATTCAGCCTATCATTTTGCGACACAAGTTCCACGAAAACTGCAACCAACACAACTAGGTGAAATAAAAAGAATATGTTAAAAGTCTTACGGAATTCATAACAAAAATCGCTATACAATGAAAATACCGAAATTTAGGTAAAAGAATAACTGACTGAATCACCTCCCAATACCCCCCACCCCAACCTCTCCATGTGACAACCATTTTGGGGGCTCCCCATTGGCCACAGCACGTCCATCTGACTATCCGTCTGAGTCGGATGTTACGGCCAAAGTGGTCAAAAAAGTCTGCGCCTAACCGGTACACTAGTTGTCCTCTACTGTCGGGATTCCTTCCTCCTGCAGAACAAACCTCAACAAGGTGCCTGCACGACAGGATTGAACTATTTTGGTCTGGGGCAGCCTATTCAGAAAGTTATCAGCAAACCTGAATAATAGAGCAAGCTTTTCCTTCATCTGCCACCTGCGTTCTCGCCTAGTAAAGGATGATCAAACCTCCCTTTGACTAACTTCTGTAGATGAAGGTAAAAGTACACTTTATGCAAACGGCATAGCTCCCAGGGTTGTTTTCCTCCCATCCCTATATGAAAATGTAATTAATTCTGACAGCAAAGTTGAAAGCAATTTGCATCTTTGTTAAATTATTGATCGTCCAAATATATCAGCTTACGCTTTACCAACTCAAAACTCATGATAAGGAGGATGAACCAAATAGTCCTCTAGTAAAATAGTGTTTTCTGATTCATTAGCAGCGACACATGTTTCAAAAGACAAAACACCATATAGAATGAACACATGACCTCTTTGATAACAGTTACCAACTAGCAGTTACCTTTCGTTCGGGTTAAGTTAAAGAACATTAATATTTTCTTACTAATCCATAAGAAATCATTAAAACGTACTTAAGCGGTGTGCCACAGTTCAAATGTTAGCAGTGGAAAAGTTGGTGACAGGTATATTGACGTCCTGTGTTCATGCTTATTGATTTATTTATATATGGTTATGTAACGCCACATCGTGGCTAGAAAATGATAAAAATTAAAGTGCCAATGATAAAGTAAAAACGAATAAAAATACAAAGTAATCACCATAGAAATGTCGCTGAGACAACTGATGTGAAACGTATAAATCAATCTGATGACTTTTTAGTCTTCAGTCTACTTTAAAGGAATACCTCGTGTTGGTAATCCTTACCTAGATACACACAATTCGCGCTATGAGATAAGCAAAGAAATAGCGACCTTGTCATTATCTTGACTCTTTCATAACTAAATACGGTTCTTAATTTTTAAAGAGATATATTGAATTCTAACCAGTCATTTTGAATATGCTATAACAATAATTGTAACTGTAGAATAGGCGGTACTCATAGCAGAAAATCACGTCTGAAATAGAAAGCGAGAGAAGAAGCAAAAGGGAGAATATTTTACAGAGTATTAAACTTGATGGTGGAGATTGAGTCGATTGAGATCACATCGTATTAGAACTTGTGCAGTGCAGGAAGTGGTGAAGGGAGAAGATTGAATAGAAGGAATGCAACACGGTACGAAAAGGAGGTTGGGAAAAAACTTCTCTAACTTCACGTGCCGCAAACTAAAATATAGAAACTTCGAAAGTTGACTTTTAAATGGAAAACCGGTTTGGTCAGAAAAAAGTTGCAAAGACTTCATAAAGGGAGAGGGGGGAGTTCGTGACACGACATAAATGTCTAACAAAACCTATTGTCCTTAAAAAAAAGACGGTCCTCAAAGATTAACAGAGAGAACACATCTGATATTAAGACACACAAATCGGGATAAGAATGCAAAGATGATTTCAGTGATATTTCAGGCAGCCTAAATATTGGAAACGTATTCTGTAAACTTATACATGCAGGGATTGAGAGGGGGAATGGGGTAGTGAACAGACGAGGTTTTGTTGCGAAAAATCAGTGTGGTTTCGGGGAAGGAAATTTATGTCATCTGATCGAATCAACGAAAGTCAAACAAGAGTTATGGCATTTGTCGATATTAAAAGGGGATGAAGAAAGGGAATGTGACGAATACCCACAGATTTTTGCGAGAGAGGAATGTTTCTTTAAAAGACGACGGTACTGTATAAAAAAATATAAAGCGTGTTCTGTCACTGCAATGTTGCAATAATATGCACCCCGGTGCAGCAGATATAAATCCATCCATTATTTCCTGATTGTACATAAACGTGGAGATAACCTCTTCTTGCAAAGTTGCAGCGATGATATCGGTTGCGGACCAGAAGATTCCACGACTACCTTTTACCAAAGAATGTGTAGTAGTGCCTGGCACTGCAGAGTAGGAGACAAAGTCACTACAAAGTGTAGGGCGATCCGACTATATAACTGAGGACTTGAATGAAAAGAAACATGCGGAATTATATCAAACCGTTGGCGGTAAAGCTGAGTCAGGTTGAAGGTGGTCAGTGTAAAAGAAGGTCACAACAAACCGCCCGGTTTAGACAACACAAGTTATTATGAGTATTTGTGAGTAGATATGAACATCACTTGAAGAGCAATCTGTCGAGCATAAACAAAATTAATGAGAAATGAAGTGGAGGCAAATTCTTAACCATCTGTAACTGCCATGCCAGAAAGGAATACGTGGAAAATAGGTTTCAGAGACAACCACGTATGCAATATATCTCTTGTTCTATCTATAGTGTATGCTGCCATTCCGAAAGCAAAACTAAACAATTGCAACTCTATAAAACCTTTCATCCAGAAGAAATAATCCGGATTCAGAACTGGAACGGACCAGATTGAAGAAGGTACGCACATGAGGACAAAACAGGATGCGTGAAAATGGTGTTACTATAATTAATTCTCTCATAAATCCTAATCTAGCTGTTGCAATTAAATATTCCAAAATACAGTGATCACCAAGGAGAATGGATAAAAATGAATAATGTATTTCCCAATACTAGATAAAAACAAACAATGATAATTAAAATAAAATAAATTTCATATTTTTCAATGTACTATTTTTCTTCATTTTTTTTAGGCGCGCCGAGGGATAAATTTTTATCTTTTACACTTTCTTCCAAATTGTTGATGTGATTTCGCAAGCTCACCGAGAATACTGAATTGACTACGGTGGTCTCTGATGCATTATTCACGAATGTGCACAACGGAGTGTGACAAGAATGACGAGAATTTTATGAAACATGAATCTGGCACGATTGTATGATGAGTCAACGATAAACGAAACACGTCCACACGTGAAAATAATTATGTTGTGTATTCACTATTGCATTGAAACAGATCGGAAACGTTCCATACATAAGAAAAATAGCCGTTACCTAATGTCGAGTAACAAACTTCCCGGGAAGTCCGTTCCATACCGTTCTGTTATTTATATTTTATAAGGGTAACATGTGATATGGTCTTATATATTGTATTTTGGGCGCCCTTTCCATTATTATCCAAGCGACAGATCCCTGTGCTTTGATAGAATGTGAAATATATCATATGGATAAACGGCCACTGGTTTCATCTTTCAAGGAGTTCACCAGGCAACAGCTTTCTTTAACATCATGGATCCTGAAACCAAATCACGAGATCAATTTTGGGTCAAAAAGGCCAACTCAAAACATTTGGCTCTATTACCTGCCTAAATGCTAGACGCTGTTTTGGTATGTTATTTTCTGTAATTCCAAACACAGCTGATATGCGCTGTGCACAGAACTCTTGCGTGTTCGGATGAGCGAAGGCATGCATATTGTCGTGACCCACGAAAGGTTGCCTAACATGAAGAAACATTGGTCCTTTTTCCTTACCGTGCTAATAAAATTTATGGCTGTAAGTCTGTTTTGAATTATTTCATATCTCTTGGAATTAGAAAAATAGAAGATCGAAATGCGTTATCATAATAATACTTGATTCCTGTGTGAACGTGACTCATATTTCTAAAAAATAAACCTTCACCGCTTATTTGCTCTTTGCAGACGTACTTTTCCAATGAAATTATTTATTTATTTATTTACTTATTTATTTATTGGTGCGTAAGCCATATCAACAGATAGGGCTATATAGTGTCGAGAAAACGGCAAAAATATAAAATAAATGGATCGAAAAAACAAATTAGTAGACTAGAAATGTCAAAGACAACAACAGTGGAGTGGACAGCATTCAGTATTGATACAAGAAGAGTGATTTCCTTATAAAAGAACCTAATAGTCTGAGACCCCAAATACCCTTGCTTAAAATAATAAAAAAGATTAGAAAGGTTGATTTCTTTCAGAAATGAGAGAATTTTGTATGGGCTCGTATGATACAAAACAATCTCTTAGGGATCATATAGTGAAATACTGCCTTCCGACGTGATTAAAATCCGTGCAATGTGACATAATGTGCGCCACTATCAACGTCTGTTGGCACGGAACACACTAGGCTTGTAGACCGCCCTCTATCAAAAAGTAATGTGTAAGTTTTCTATAACCAATACGACATCGCGTCAAAATTACATGACCTTTTCTACGGAAATTATTTGGCGAGTAGTAAAAAAAATATTTGGTCGGAACCGATGGAGCTCGTTATTTGTCACTCCATCGCAATCTGCCTCTGACAGAGATTCCATGTATTTATTGAAAAGTGGTTTAAAATCACTGATTTTAGAAACAGAGGGAGGCTTGTTTAAAAAGCACATTTCAGGTTTACGGAGATACCAACCAGCAAATGACGTTATAATAGTGATCAGACAGACTGTTCAACTTGACTCGAAGTTCCACGAGGAAAGGATGTTTCAAATTTCAACCTTGGACTGACTAAAGCTAGAAAGCAGGAATGAAGATTCTGAAAAAAAATAATCGACTTCCTTTTTTGTATATTCTGGATATATTCAAGCTTAAATTGTACTAAACCTTTAAGTTGAGCTGCAAAAGTATAACTTTTATTTGGTATTCTCAATGAGGTGATCTGATCCCAGAAACAACACCTTGCGATGATACATTATCACCATTTTTAGATCCATCTGTATAGATCCTTGCCTATGCCCTCTGGATGGACTTTATTTCAGCATATTATTGTTTAAACTCCTAAGAATTTGTCTCGGACTTTTTGGGAGAAGAAACGTCCAAACTAAAAGTAGCTTTTCTAAGATACCAAGGAGGAATAAATGGTTGTCAGTTTTCTTTTATCGAATCAAATTCAGGTGTGGCGGAGTCGATGTTAGGTTTAATTCTAATTCGCAAAGAAGGAATATGTTTCTGTTGTCTCCTAAAAATGAACATTTTTGTGGTTTGGCAGCACAATTATAAGCGAGGTGTTATGGATTTTCCGACACTTTAGAAACATATTGGAGTCATATTCTATTCTGCGCTTTTCAAGAGAAGGCTCCTCCGCTTTGTGGATCATTTATTCTATCGATGATGTGCGAAAAGCAGCCGAGCTGATTCAAGTCCCATTAATTTTAATTGCATCAAGTGTGTTGAGGTACTTCTTGCTTAATTCGTAAACCACTTAACCGTAGTCTAATTTTGATATAACAACTGCTCTATAGATATCGAGTAATCTTTTATGGTCAGCGCCGAACGACAGTCAGTGTTAATAAGAACTTTCAAAAGATGCACGGCTCTTTTACATTTGACTTTTAGTTGTTTTCTGTGAGAAGTTAAATTCAGTTTAAGACAACTGGCGATTTCGAATGTTCGCGAATGCTTTGTAGAATGCAAATGAATCGTTTGTTTATAGTCAAATCAGTATTATTATTTATTGCTCCTTAACGGTACGTCAGCAGCCGAGGCTATATCGTGTCGAGAAAACGGTGGAAAGTACAACAGGTCATTGTCACTTACGAAGTAAAATGATGGATTAAAATTAGAAAAATAATTAAACTAAATTGGCTGAGTAAAATAATAAATAAGAGATGATGGTAGTAGTACAGGGTAATTCTTATGAATCGACCTGATGATTTGAAACTGAAGTCTGGTTTAAAGCAATATATAAAATTTTAAAATGTATTTGAAAGTTTGATTACTAACGAAATGATAGAATTTTGTGCGGGCTCGCATGGTAAAAAATATCGCGAGAGATTCAGCTGTAAACAAATGCCCTCTGATATGATAAAAGTCTATCCAGTGTAGATGAATGTGTTCTTCTGGCAAAATCGACTGGCACGAAATACGCTCTGGTCGCATATTTTGCCTTCAACAAAAAGGAATGTGTAGACCTTGTAGGATCAATATGACATCGTGTGAAAACTGCATGATCTTTTTTTCTACAAAGGTTACTAGACGAGTAGTGATCAACGATATTTGATCGGAAGCAATGGAGCTCGTTAACACATATTGACGTGTGGTTTAAAATGATTGAAAAAAAAGTTTTGTTGAAAATCAGTGACGGGCCTGGTTAAAGGTTGCTGTGCTGAACTTACTGCCGTGTTCCTACAAGAGATACCAACATGCCCAGGTAACCAGGAAAACATGATATATTGGTCAGGCATGACAATTTATTTGACGAATTCTAACGCAGTTCAAAAATGAGAGGGTTCTACAACTTGCCGGAGTTAAAAAAATAAAACTAAACGGGATGTGAGCACACGTGCTCATGAAGGAAGACAGTATGACGAAAATGCAATTTATATCGCAAAAACTATATTGTAAACCGCAACATTTCCGACCAAGCTGCGTAATTCCTTTAAATAAGACCCCGCACACACTTGAAAAAGAAATCGGAAAACTTTCGGATAAATTTATAGCACACAGCTAATAAACGTCTTCACTTCAACAAACATTAAAACAAAAAGAAAGTTGATAATGTTTCGCTTTGCTCAGTTAAAAACAAATAACTTTCTGCTAACAAAGTATCTTATGTTAGAAAACTTTTAAATGGATGTTTCTTTGGTACCCTAACTCCCTTTTCATGAGACTGATAATTTAACTGTACTTTTTTTACAGAGCTTATTGGCAGGAAGACTTCGGAGTAATTTAATGATTTATATATATTTCAATATTCATCCACGTACTGATTCATAACTCCCCACCGCGTCGAAGAATACAAAGAACAATACTGCAACTACCCACGTCCGTCCGTCCGTCCGTCCGTCCGTCCGTCCGTCCTATTGTTAATGCCTGCATCTATCCACAACTCCCTTCGAAGATAGCTCTCACAGTTTACATTATTTATTCATTTATTTATTTATTAGTTACCCCTCCCCTCACCCCCGGTGTCTGTACCTCAAAACTACATTATGTAACTGCCCAGGGTCGACTGTGTGCTTCCCTTCCTTCGGCGTGCATCCACTAATCACTTCTCAGTGAAAGCTGTTGTGATTTTTCTGAAATCGAACAAAATTCTGCATGTGGCCAACATGGTTTATGCTCGCCTTTTCGGCATTTTCAAATTTTCACTCTTCCCATGAGAAGAGAAGAAATGGAAAAAGGAAACAATCACCTATATATTTATCTATTTTTTGACCAATGTATTTATAATACAGGTTACCTAATTTTTATTTGATCAGTGTTCTCAACAGCTATTCAAAGTTGCTGTTTATTTTTGCCTATCATTCAAGTGTCGCAGTCTTTCAACCACAAACATTCATTGTATATTGCACAAATTTAGTGACAGATGAACAGCAGATCAAAACAGTAAATATCACTAGCTCTTAGTTCCATACATTGCTGAAAAACTCGCAAGGGAACTGGGTCTTTTTTGTCACGGCACGGGAAATTGGAGTCGAGTGAAGCAAGCAAAGGGGATATAGAGTTGAAAAACTAATCGAGTTCCTTTTCTGTACATTCTTGATGTGTTCAAGCGCTAGTTGTAAAGCTTCTATTTCAGCTTTTGTTTGGTAAACAAATTTGAGGGTACCCTCCTTCACCCCCCCCCCCCCCGCCCCCCCCCCCCCTCTACAGCAAAATCTAGCGACAGGAGTTTTGGTTTTTTTACATTTTCTGTTAAGGTATAAAATGATATACCAGATGCTGACCTATATCTAAAAAATCGCTCCTGGGATTCTGACATACAAGCGATTTAAAATTAAGGAACATTTTGTCCCATTTTCGGTATTTGTTGCCATAGTTACAGAACGATCGACGAAAATTTCGGCAAAAATTTATCGATAACTTTTTGGTCACGGTACATACTATGTACTTCCAAAATTTCAGCTGGCTAGCTTGAATAGTTATTGACATATAGCACCAAATGCCTTAACTGGCCACATTTTTTAAAATTAGCCTCGTTCTGAAATGCACGATAAAACCTGTAGAAAATCCATTTTTACACCAAAATGTGCAGACTCCCTTGTTTCACAACTTGTGTTAATTTCAACCCTATAGACCTTTTGACTGCCAAGTTATTAAGAAAAATGTGCTTAGAAAGTAGTTTTTTTTACAAATCTGAACTTCGAGCCTCGTTTTCACCTTGATCCTGCGACCCCGTGAAATTGTTTTTTTTTCGTTGTCATGAAGACCCATCATTTTTCTAACACCTCCCATACTTTTCATAAAGAAGTTCATGTGGGTATAGATGCTATTAAAGTATTCCCAAACCACCTATTTTTGAGCGTTTCCATGGTTACCAACGAATTCTTTCAAGTAACGCTTGCACATAAAGTCCATTTTATTGGTGCTACGTTGCCAACCTGGGTTCGAAGGATGAGTTTATGTATGTGCATCGACCATACCACCAGTAATTTCTGCCGTTGCTATATGTAAATGTAGCCGTATGTCATTTTCGCCATTTTGCAAAACGAATTTGAGGGTACCCTCCTTCACCCCCCTCTACAGCAAAATCTAACCAAGAGCGGGTTTGGGTTTTTTACATTTTCTCTTAGGGTATAAAATGAGCTACCAAATGGTGACCTATATTAAAAAAATGCCTCCTGGGATTCTGACATACAAGCGATTTGAAAATAAGGTACGTTTTACCCATTTTCGGTTTTTGTTGCCATGGTAACACCACGATCGACGAAAATTTCGGTAAAAAATTATCGAAATCTTTTTGGCCACATTACATACTATCTCCTTCCAAAATTTCAGCTGTCTATCTTGAATAGTTATTGACATATAGCACCAAATGCCTTAACTGGACACTTTTTTGAAAATTAGCCTCGTTCTGAAATGCATGATAAAACCTGCAGAAAATCCATTTTTATCCCAAAATGTGCAGACTCCCACGTTTCACAATTTGTGTTAATTTCAACCCTATAGACCTTTTGACTGCCAAGTTATTAAGAAAAATGTGCTTAGAAAGTAGGTTTTTTTACAAATCTGAACTTCGAGCCTCGTTTTCACCTTGATCCTGTGACCCGTGTAAAAAAATTTTTTTTCGTTGTCATGGAGACCCATCATTTTTCTAACACCTCCCACACTTTTCATAAAGAAGTTCATGTGGGTTTAGATGCTATTAAAGTATTCCCAAACCACCTATTTTTGAGCGTTTCCATGGTTACCAACGAATTCTTTCAAGTAACGCTTGCACATAAAGTCCATTTTATTGGTGCTACGTTGCCAACCTGGGTTCGAAGGATGAGTTTATGTATGTGTATCGACCATACCACCAGTAGTTTCTGCCGTTGCTATATGTAAATGTAGCCGTATGTCATTTTCGCCATTTTGCAAAACGAATTTGAGGGTACCCTCCTTCAACCCCCTCTACAGCAAAATCTAACCAAGAGCGGGTTTGGGTTTTTTACATTTTCTCTTAGGGTATAAAATGAGCTACCAAATGGTGACCTATATTTAAAAAATGTCTCCTGGGATTCTGACATACAACCGATTTGAAAATAAGGTACGTTTTACCCATTTTCGGTTTTTGTTGCCATGGCAACACAACGATCGACGAAAATTTCGGTAAAAAATTATCGAAATCTTTTTGGCCACATTACATACTATCTCCTTCCAAAATTTCAGCTGTCTATCTTGAATAGTTATTGACATATAGCACCAAATGCCTTAACTGGCCACTTTTTTGAAAATTAGCCTCGTTCTGAAATGCATGATAAAACCTGCAGAAAATCCATTTTTATCCCAAAATGTGCAGACTCCCTTGTTTCACAATTTGTGTTAATTTCAACCCTATAGACCTTTTGACTGCCAAGTTATTAAGAAAAATGTGCTTAGAAAGTAGGTTTTTTTTACAAATCTGAACTTCGAGCCTCGTTTTCACCTTGATCCTGTGACCCGAGTAAAAAAATTTTTTTTCGTTGTCATGGAGACCAATCATTTTTCTAACACCTCCTATACTTTTCATAAAGAAGTTCATGTGGGTTTAGATGCTATTAAAGTATTCCCAAACCACCTATTTTTTTAGCGTTACCATGGTTACCAACGCAAATGGTAACACAACGATCGACGAAAATTTCGGTAAAAAATTATCGGAAACTTTTTGGCTACATTACATACTATCTACTTCCAAAATTTCAGCTGTCTATCTTGAATAGTTATTGACATATAGCACCAAATGCCTTAACTGGCCACTTTTTTGAAAATTAGCCTCGTTCTGAAATGCATGATAAAACCTGCAGAAAATCCATTTTTATCCCAAAATGTGCAGACTCCCTTGTTTCACAACTTGTGTTAATTTCAACCCTATAGACCCTTTGACTGCCAAGTTATTAAGAAAAATGTGCTTAGAAAGTAGGTTTTTTTACAAATCTTAACTTCGAGCCTCGTTTTCACCTTGATCCTGCAACCCCGTAAATTTTTTTTTTTTCGTTGTCATGGAGAACTTTCATTTTTCTAACACCTCCCACACTTTCCAGAAAAAAATTCGTCTGCGTTAAGATGTTATTAATTTATTCCCAAACCACCTATTTTTGAGCGTTTCCATGGTTACCAACGAAATTCATGGAAAATGACCCAGACGAGTCCATGCAGGACTGTGAGCTTGTTCTTCTGTCCAAATTTCATGCTGCTGCTATGTATGGTTTCTGAGAACATTCAACATTAAGCGCGGTGGAATAATAATAATAATAAGAATAATAATAAGAATAACTAGATGGGTGTGGTTATGACTGCAGGGCAGATCATCACAAGTTTCCACTCTTTTCGAAAATTCGCAAAACACTATGCTCCATGTAGAGTAGATTGTGGCCACAGTTTTTGGAGCTGCGACTTCAAATTTTCAGCACTTGTTCTACAAGCTTTGCCAAAGACGGCCATGGTATTCAAACGCCCAGAATCCCAACAGGTGCCCTACGGGAACTCCACGCGCATGCGCATACGCTTTTTTCGATTTCGGCGTGACGAAATGCGAAATTCGTGTCGCTCTCCATGGCATTTGATGAAGCAACTATTCATGAACGCTGAGTGAAAATTTCATGGAAATCCGCCGAGAATTGGCCGAGATACAGCGTTTTGAAGAGAGGAGGTAATTTTTTGAATTTGGTCTTTTTCAAGCTGGTGCGAAAGAGGACGTCGGGAATGGGCGCAGACTTGCCACCTCTCCCCTCTCTGGGCTATTCCCTCTTAAAAGTTACGATTGCGTGTGATTGGTGATGAGTTGGCTGTAAATGGAAGTTGCTTCTTCAAGACTAGCACCAAGGGATCACGATACAACGTTTAAATCTTTGAGAAACGTGAGAAATTAAAATTATAAAGAAATTGGCGGTAAATTGGTTTTTGGCATGCAGGAAAAGATTTATGAAACTTTGCATACTAGACATTAAAATAGCACTTGAGTCATACAAGCACTGTGCCGAGACCGCTGAAGGCAGCAACTTGAAATTTTCAGCACTTGTTCTACGAAGCCTGGCAGACATTTTGCCACCGGAATCGAGTGTTTTCACCGCGTGGAAGCACCACGCGTCGCGTGGAAAGAGAGAGTACTATTCGTCCCGACTTTTCAGTTTGCAATGGACTTGGGCAGTGATGTAGACTGTTGTACAGCAGTGATTGAGCATAGAGTGCCAGGTATCGGTGCCACATTGCATAACCGGCTCCAAGGCATGATTGTTTGTCTCAATATCGTCCTTCACCACTTGTAGTTTATACCATTGTCATACATTAATGTAGCCTCTTGTCATTTTCGCAACTTTCGAGCCAGAACGCCTCCAAGGTGGGAATGTGCAATGTGCGGGAGGGGGGGGGGGGGGACTTAGGGTTAGGGTTAGTGGCTGGAGCGGGCGGGGGGGGGGGGGGGGTCTCTCCCTGACACTATATTTAAACCTTAGGTAATCGTTAGAATTTGAAGTGGTAAAAAATCGGCGATTAGTATCTTTTGGAAGGAAAAGATTCACGAAAATTCTCCAATTAGACATTACAACTGCACATCAGACACACACGTGCTGTGTCGAGACCGCCGAAGACAGCGACTTGAAATTTTCATTACTTGTTCTATGGAGCCTGTCTGACATTATTGCATCCAATGCGAGTGTCCAGACCGCGTGGAAACATCGCGCATCGCGTGGAAAGTGAGAACACTATTTGTCCCGACTCTATCAGTTTGGAATGGACCTATGCAGTGTTGTAGACAACTGTAGAGCTGCGACTGAGTATGAAGTCACTGTTTCTTGTGCCAACTTGCCTAACTGGCTTCAAGGTATGATTTTGCATCTGTATATCGTCGAGACCGCCAGCAGTATATACCGTTGTCATATGTTAAGGTAACCTTTTTTTCATTTTCGCCAACTTTAGACCCACATTTGAGGGTACCTTCCTTCACCCTCGTCTACAGCAAAATCTAGCTCTTTGAGGTTTTGGGTTTTTGGCATTTTCTGTTAGGGTAGAAAATGAGCTATCGATTGCTGAACTTTATTTCAAAAATCGCTCCTGGGATTCCAACATACAAGCGATTTAAAATAAGGTACGTTTTGGCCCATTTTCTGTTTTTGTTGCCATGGTAACAAACGATTGCCAAACACTTTGGCAAAAATTCATCGAATACTTTTTGGCCACGGTACATACTATCCACTTCCAAAATTCCAGCTGGCTGTCTTCAATAGTTATTGACATATAGTGCCAAATGCCTTAACTGGGCAGTTTTCTGAAAATTCGCCTCGTTCTGAAATGCATGATAATACCCGGAGAAAAAACATTTTTGCTCCAAAATATGCAGACTCCCTTGTTTCAACACTTTTTGTTAATTTCAACCCTATAGACCTCTTGACTGCCAAGTCATCAAGAAAAATGTCCTTAGAAAGTAGGTTTTTTTACAAATCTGAACTTCGAGCCTCGTTTTCACCTTGATCCTGCGACCCCGTAAATTTCTTTTTTTTCGTTCTCACAGAGACCATTCATTTATCTAACACCTTCCATGCTTTTCAGAAAAGAAACCATCTGGGTTAAGATGTTATTAATGAATTCCCAAACCACCTATTTTTGAGCGTTTCCATGGTTACCAACGAAATTCATCGAAAATGACCTAGCCGAGGTCATATAGAACTTTGAGCTTGTTCACCTGTCCAAATTTCATCACCCTGCTGTTTGTAGTTTCTGAGAACATTCGCCCACAAAAAATGGCAGAAGAATAATAATAAGAATAAGAATAATAAACATGAATTTTCCATTTAACAATAACAATAAGTTTACACAGAGTGTAAACTTAATAATAGATTGTATATACAGTACCCATACAGTACTAGATGGGTGTGGTTATGACTGCAGGGCAGATCATCACAAGTTTCCACTCTTTTCGAAAATTCGCAAAACACTATGCTCCATGTAGAGTAGATTGTGGCCACAGTTTTTGGAGCTGCGACTTCAAATTTTCAGCACTTGTTCTACAAGCTTTGCCAAAGACGGCCATGGTATTCAAACGCCCAGAATCCCAACAGGTGCCCTACGGGAACTCCACGCGCATGCGCATACGCTTTTTTCGATTTCGGCGTGACGAAATGCGAAATTCGTGTCGCTCTCCATGGCATTTGATGAAGCAACTATTCATGAACGCTGAGTGAAAATTTCATGGAAATCCGCCGAGAATTGGCCGAGATACAGCGTTTTGAAGAGAGGAGGTAATTTTTTGAATTTGGTCTTTTTCAAGCTGGTGCGAAAGAGGACGTCGGGAATGGGCGCAGACTTGCCACCTCTCCCCTCTCTGGGCTATTCCCTCTTAAAAGTTACGATTGCGTGTGATTGGTGATGAGTTGGCTGTAAATGGAAGTTGCTTCTTCAAGACTAGCACCAAGGGATCACGATACAACGTTTAAATCTTTGAGAAACGTGAGAAATTAAAATTATAAAGAAATTGGCGGTAAATTGGTTTTTGGCATGCAGGAAAAGATTTATGAAACTTTGCATACTAGACATTAAAATAGCACTTGAGTCATACAAGCACTGTGCCGAGACCGCTGAAGGCAGCAACTTGAAATTTTCAGCACTTGTTCTACGAAGCCTGGCAGACATTTTGCCACCGGAATCGAGTGTTTTCACCGCGTGGAAGCACCACGCGTCGCGTGGAAAGAGAGAGTACTATTCGTCCCGACTTTTCAGTTTGCAATGGACTTGGGCAGTGATGTAGACTGTTGTACAGCAGTGATTGAGCATAGAGTGCCAGGTATCGGTGCCACATTGCATAACCGGCTCCATGGTATGATTGTTTGTCTCAATATCGTCCTTCACCACTTGTAGTTTATACCATTGTCATACATTAATGTAGCCTCTTGTCATTTTCGCAACTTTCGAGCCAGAACGCCTCCAAGGTGGGAATGTGCAATGTGCGGGAGGGGGGGGGGGGGGACTTAGGGTTAGGGTTAGTGGCTGGAGCGGGCGGGGGGGGGGGGGGGGTCTCTCCCTGACACTATATTTAAACCTTAGGTAATCGTTAGAATTTGAAGTGGTAAAAAATCGGCGATTAGTATCTTTTGGAAGGAAAAGATTCACGAAAATTCTCCAATTAGACATTACAACTGCACATCAGACACACACGTGCTGTGTCGAGACCGCCGAAGACAGCGACTTGAAATTTTCATTACTTGTTCTATGGAGCCTGTCTGACATTATTGCATCCAATGCGAGTGTCCAGACCGCGTGGAAACATCGCGCATCGCGTGGAAAGTGAGAACACTATTTGTCCCGACTCTATCAGTTTGGAATGGACCTATGCAGTGTTGTAGACAACTGTAGAGCTGCGACTGAGTATGAAGTCACTGTTTCTTGTGCCAACTTGCCTAACTGGCTTCAAGGTATGATTTTGCATCTGTATATCGTCGAGACCGCCAGCAGTATATACCGTTGTCATATGTTAAGGTAACCTTTTTTTCATTTTCGCCAACTTTAGACCCACATTTGAGGGTACCTTCCTTCACCCTCGTCTACAGCAAAATCTAGCTCTTTGAGGTTTTGGGTTTTTGGCATTTTCTGTTAGGGTAGAAAATGAGCTATCGATTGCTGAACTTTATTTCAAAAATCGCTCCTGGGATTCCAACATACAAGCGATTTAAAATAAGGTACGTTTTGGCCCATTTTCTGTTTTTGTTGCCATGGTAACAAACGATTGCCAAACACTTTGGCAAAAATTCATCGAATACTTTTTGGCCACGGTACATACTATCCACTTCCAAAATTCCAGCTGGCTGTCTTCAATAGTTATTGACATATAGTGCCAAATGCCTTAACTGGGCAGTTTTCTGAAAATTCGCCTCGTTCTGAAATGCATGATAATACCCGGAGAAAAAACATTTTTGCTCCAAAATATGCAGACTCCCTTGTTTCAACACTTTTTGTTAATTTCAACCCTATAGACCTCTTGACTGCCAAGTCATCAAGAAAAATGTCCTTAGAAAGTAGGTTTTTTTACAAATCTGAACTTCGAGCCTCGTTTTCACCTTGATCCTGCGACCCCGTAAATTTCTTTTTTTTCGTTCTCACAGAGACCATTCATTTATCTAACACCTTCCATGCTTTTCAGAAAAGAAACCATCTGGGTTAAGATGTTATTAATGAATTCCCAAACCACCTATTTTTGAGCGTTTCCATGGTTACCAACGAAATTCATCGAAAATGACCTAGCCGAGGTCATATAGAACTTTGAGCTTGTTCACCTGTCCAAATTTCATCACCCTGCTGTTTGTAGTTTCTGAGAACATTCGCCCACAAAAAATGGCAGAAGAATAATAATAAGAATAAGAATAATAAACATGAATTTTCCATTTAACAATAACAATAAGTTTACACAGAGTGTAAACTTAATAATAGATTGTATATACAGTACCCATACAGTACTAGATGGGTGTGGTTATGACTGCAGGGCAGATCATCACAAGTTTCCACTCTTTTCGAAAATTCGCAAAACACTATGCTCCATGTAGAGTAGATTGTGGCCACAGTTTTTGGAGCTGCGACTTCAAATTTTCAGCACTTGTTCTACAAGCTTTGCCAAAGACGGCCATGGTATTCAAACGCCCAGAATCCCAACAGGTGCCCTACGGGAACTCCACGCGCATGCGCATACGCTTTTTTCGATTTCGGCGTGACGAAATGCGAAATTCGTGTCGCTCTCCATGGCATTTGATGAAGCAACTATTCATGAACGCTGAGTGAAAATTTCATGGAAATCCGCCGAGAATTGGCCGAGATACAGCGTTTTGAAGAGAGGAGGTAATTTTTTGAATTTGGTCTTTTTCAAGCTGGTGCGAAAGAGGACGTCGGGAATGGGCGCAGACTTGCCACCTCTCCCCTCTCTGGGCTATTCCCTCTTAAAAGTTACGATTGCGTGTGATTGGTGATGAGTTGGCTGTAAATGGAAGTTGCTTCTTCAAGACTAGCACCAAGGGATCACGATACAACGTTTAAATCTTTGAGAAACGTGAGAAATTAAAATTATAAAGAAATTGGCGGTAAATTGGTTTTTGGCATGCAGGAAAAGATTTATGAAACTTTGCATACTAGACATTAAAATAGCACTTGAGTCATACAAGCACTGTGCCGAGACCGCTGAAGGCAGCAACTTGAAATTTTCAGCACTTGTTCTACGAAGCCTGGCAGACATTTTGCCACCGGAATCGAGTGTTTTCACCGCGTGGAAGCACCACGCGTCGCGTGGAAAGAGAGAGTACTATTCGTCCCGACTTTTCAGTTTGCAATGGACTTGGGCAGTGATGTAGACTGTTGTACAGCAGTGATTGAGCATAGAGTGCCAGGTATCGGTGCCACATTGCATAACCGGCTCCAAGGTATGATTGTTTGTCTCAATATCGTCCTTCACCACTTGTAGTTTATACCATTGTCATACATTAATGTAGCCTCTTGTCATTTTCGCAACTTTCGAGCCAGAACGCCTCCAAGGTGGGAATGTGCAATGTGCGGGAGGGGGGGGGGGGGGACTTAGGGTTAGGGTTAGTGGCTGGAGCGGGCGGGGGGGGGGGGGGGTCTCTCCCTGACACTATATTTAAACCTTAGGTAATCGTTAGAATTTGAAGTGGTAAAAAATCGGCGATTAGTATCTTTTGGAAGGAAAAGATTCACGAAAATTCTCCAATTAGACATTACAACTGCACATCAGACACACACGTGCTGTGTCGAGACCGCCGAAGACAGCGACTTGAAATTTTCATTACTTGTTCTATGGAGCCTGTCTGACATTATTGCATCCAATGCGAGTGTCCAGACCGCGTGGAAACATCGCGCATCGCGTGGAAAGTGAGAACACTATTTGTCCCGACTCTATCAGTTTGGAATGGACCTATGCAGTGTTGTAGACAACTGTAGAGCTGCGACTGAGTATGAAGTCACTGTTTCTTGTGCCAACTTGCCTAACTGGCTTCAAGGTATGATTTTGCATCTGTATATCGTCGAGACCGCCAGCAGTATATACCGTTGTCATATGTTAAGGTAACCTTTTTTTCATTTTCGCCAACTTTAGACCCACATTTGAGGGTACCTTCCTTCACCCTCGTCTACAGCAAAATCTAGCTCTTTGAGGTTTTGGGTTTTTGGCATTTTCTGTTAGGGTAGAAAATGAGCTATCGATTGCTGAACTTTATTTCAAAAATCGCTCCTGGGATTCCAACATACAAGCGATTTAAAATAAGGTACGTTTTGGCCCATTTTCTGTTTTTGTTGCCATGGTAACAAACGATTGCCAAACACTTTGGCAAAAATTCATCGAATACTTTTTGGCCACGGTACATACTATCCACTTCCAAAATTCCAGCTGGCTGTCTTCAATAGTTATTGACATATAGTGCCAAATGCCTTAACTGGGCAGTTTTCTGAAAATTCGCCTCGTTCTGAAATGCATGATAATACCCGGAGAAAAAACATTTTTGCTCCAAAATATGCAGACTCCCTTGTTTCAACACTTTTTGTTAATTTCAACCCTATAGACCTCTTGACTGCCAAGTCATCAAGAAAAATGTCCTTAGAAAGTAGGTTTTTTTACAAATCTGAACTTCGAGCCTCGTTTTCACCTTGATCCTGCGACCCCGTAAATTTCTTTTTTTTCGTTCTCACAGAGACCATTCATTTATCTAACACCTTCCATGCTTTTCAGAAAAGAAACCATCTGGGTTAAGATGTTATTAATGAATTCCCAAACCACCTATTTTTGAGCGTTTCCATGGTTACCAACGAAATTCATCGAAAATGACCTAGCCGAGGTCATATAGAACTTTGAGCTTGTTCACCTGTCCAAATTTCATCACCCTGCTGTTTGTAGTTTCTGAGAACATTCGCCCACAAAAAATGGCAGAAGAATAATAATAAGAATAAGAATAATAAACATGAATTTTCCATTTAACAATAACAATAAGTTTACACAGAGTGTAAACTTAATAATAGATTGTATATACAGTACCCATACAGTACTAGATGGGTGTGGTTATGACTGCAGGGCAGATCATCACAAGTTTCCACTCTTTTCGAAAATTCGCAAAACACTATGCTCCATGTAGAGTAGATTGTGGCCACAGTTTTTGGAGCTGCGACTTCAAATTTTCAGCACTTGTTCTACAAGCTTTGCCAAAGACGGCCATGGTATTCAAACGCCCAGAATCCCAACAGGTGCCCTACGGGAACTCCACGCGCATGCGCATACGCTTTTTTCGATTTCGGCGTGACGAAATGCGAAATTCGTGTCGCTCTCCATGGCATTTGATGAAGCAACTATTCATGAACGCTGAGTGAAAATTTCATGGAAATCCGCCGAGAATTGGCCGAGATACAGCGTTTTGAAGAGAGGAGGTAATTTTTTGAATTTGGTCTTTTTCAAGCTGGTGCGAAAGAGGACGTCGGGAATGGGCGCAGACTTGCCACCTCTCCCCTCTCTGGGCTATTCCCTCTTAAAAGTTACGATTGCGTGTGATTGGTGATGAGTTGGCTGTAAATGGAAGTTGCTTCTTCAAGACTAGCACCAAGGGATCACGATACAACGTTTAAATCTTTGAGAAACGTGAGAAATTAAAATTATAAAGAAATTGGCGGTAAATTGGTTTTTGGCATGCAGGAAAAGATTTATGAAACTTTGCATACTAGACATTAAAATAGCACTTGAGTCATACAAGCACTGTGCCGAGACCGCTGAAGGCAGCAACTTGAAATTTTCAGCACTTGTTCTACGAAGCCTGGCAGACATTTTGCCACCGGAATCGAGTGTTTTCACCGCGTGGAAGCACCACGCGTCGCGTGGAAAGAGAGAGTACTATTCGTCCCGACTTTTCAGTTTGCAATGGACTTGGGCAGTGATGTAGACTGTTGTACAGCAGTGATTGAGCATAGAGTGCCAGGTATCGGTGCCACATTGCATAACCGGCTCCAAGGTATGATTGTTTGTCTCAATATCGTCCTTCACCACTTGTAGTTTATACCATTGTCATACATTAATGTAGCCTCTTGTCATTTTCGCAACTTTCGAGCCAGAACGCCTCCAAGGTGGGAATGTGCAATGTGCGGGAGGGGGGGGGGGGGGGACTTAGGGTTAGGGTTAGTGGCTGGAGCGGGCGGGGGGGGGGGGGGGGTCTCTCCCTGACACTATATTTAAACCTTAGGTAATCGTTAGAATTTGAAGTGGTAAAAAATCGGCGATTAGTATCTTTTGGAAGGAAAAGATTCACGAAAATTCTCCAATTAGACATTACAACTGCACATCAGACACACACGTGCTGTGTCGAGACCGCCGAAGACAGCGACTTGAAATTTTCATTACTTGTTCTATGGAGCCTGTCTGACATTATTGCATCCAATGCGAGTGTCCAGACCGCGTGGAAACATCGCGCATCGCGTGGAAAGTGAGAACACTATTTGTCCCGACTCTATCAGTTTGGAATGGACCTATGCAGTGTTGTAGACAACTGTAGAGCTGCGACTGAGTATGAAGTCACTGTTTCTTGTGCCAACTTGCCTAACTGGCTTCAAGGTATGATTTTGCATCTGTATATCGTCGAGACCGCCAGCAGTATATACCGTTGTCATATGTTAAGGTAACCTTTTTTTCATTTTCGCCAACTTTAGACCCACATTTGAGGGTACCTTCCTTCACCCTCGTCTACAGCAAAATCTAGCTCTTTGAGGTTTTGGGTTTTTGGCATTTTCTGTTAGGGTAGAAAATGAGCTATCGATTGCTGAACTTTATTTCAAAAATCGCTCCTGGGATTCCAACATACAAGCGATTTAAAATAAGGTACGTTTTGGCCCATTTTCTGTTTTTGTTGCCATGGTAACAAACGATTGCCAAACACTTTGGCAAAAATTCATCGAATACTTTTTGGCCACGGTACATACTATCCACTTCCAAAATTCCAGCTGGCTGTCTTCAATAGTTATTGACATATAGTGCCAAATGCCTTAACTGGGCAGTTTTCTGAAAATTCGCCTCGTTCTGAAATGCATGATAATACCCGGAGAAAAAACATTTTTGCTCCAAAATATGCAGACTCCCTTGTTTCAACACTTTTTGTTAATTTCAACCCTATAGACCTCTTGACTGCCAAGTCATCAAGAAAAATGTCCTTAGAAAGTAGGTTTTTTTACAAATCTGAACTTCGAGCCTCGTTTTCACCTTGATCCTGCGACCCCGTAAATTTCTTTTTTTTCGTTCTCACAGAGACCATTCATTTATCTAACACCTTCCATGCTTTTCAGAAAAGAAACCATCTGGGTTAAGATGTTATTAATGAATTCCCAAACCACCTATTTTTGAGCGTTTCCATGGTTACCAACGAAATTCATCGAAAATGACCTAGCCGAGGTCATATAGAACTTTGAGCTTGTTCACCTGTCCAAATTTCATCACCCTGCTGTTTGTAGTTTCTGAGAACATTCGCCCACAAAAAATGGCAGAAGAATAATAATAAGAATAAGAATAATAAACATGAATTTTCCATTTAACAATAACAATAAGTTTACACAGAGTGTAAACTTAATAATAGATTGTATATACAGTACCCATACAGTACTAGATGGGTGTGGTTATGACTGCAGGGCAGATCATCACAAGTTTCCACTCTTTTCGAAAATTCGCAAAACACTATGCTCCATGTAGAGTAGATTGTGGCCACAGTTTTTGGAGCTGCGACTTCAAATTTTCAGCACTTGTTCTACAAGCTTTGCCAAAGACGGCCATGGTATTCAAACGCCCAGAATCCCAACAGGTGCCCTACGGGAACTCCACGCGCATGCGCATACGCTTTTTTCGATTTCGGCGTGACGAAATGCGAAATTCGTGTCGCTCTCCATGGCATTTGATGAAGCAACTATTCATGAACGCTGAGTGAAAATTTCATGGAAATCCGCCGAGAATTGGCCGAGATACAGCGTTTTGAAGAGAGGAGGTAATTTTTTGAATTTGGTCTTTTTCAAGCTGGTGCGAAAGAGGACGTCGGGAATGGGCGCAGACTTGCCACCTCTCCCCTCTCTGGGCTATTCCCTCTTAAAAGTTACGATTGCGTGTGATTGGTGATGAGTTGGCTGTAAATGGAAGTTGCTTCTTCAAGACTAGCACCAAGGGATCACGATACAACGTTTAAATCTTTGAGAAACGTGAGAAATTAAAATTATAAAGAAATTGGCGGTAAATTGGTTTTTGGCATGCAGGAAAAGATTTATGAAACTTTGCATACTAGACATTAAAATAGCACTTGAGTCATACAAGCACTGTGCCGAGACCGCTGAAGGCAGCAACTTGAAATTTTCAGCACTTGTTCTACGAAGCCTGGCAGACATTTTGCCACCGGAATCGAGTGTTTTCACCGCGTGGAAGCACCACGCGTCGCGTGGAAAGAGAGAGTACTATTCGTCCCGACTTTTCAGTTTGCAATGGACTTGGGCAGTGATGTAGACTGTTGTACAGCAGTGATTGAGCATAGAGTGCCAGGTATCGGTGCCACATTGCATAACCGGCTCCAAGGTATGATTGTTTGTCTCAATATCGTCCTTCACC